>JBBBDQ010002433.1:517500-667500 GCA_037127315.1 Ascarosepion bandense | reverse complement strand
TTGTTTTGTTATTTGCACCTATTTTGACTTCAAGGAGATCAGAATCACATGTTCTCTTTTCTCTTTCTATTCCTACAAACAAGGTTTTTGTGTTTTTGTCTTTACTTGGTTGCGTCTTGTTTTGTTATTTGCACCTATTTTGACTTCAAGGAGATCAGAATCACATGTTCTCTTTTCTCTTTTCTATTCCTACAAACAAGGTTTTTGTGTTTTTCTCTTCACTTGGTTGCGTCTTGTTTTGTTATTTGCACCTATTTTGACTTCAAGGAGAAGAGAATCACATGTTCTCTTTTCTCTTTTTATTCCTACAAACAAGGTTTTTATGTTTTTGTCTTTACTTGGTTGCGTCTTGTTTTGTTATTTGCACCTATTTTGACTTCAAGGAGAAGAGAATCACATGTTCTCTTTTCTCTTTTTATTCCTACAAACAAGGTTTTTGTGTTTTTCTCTTCACTTGGTTGCGTCTTGTTTTGTTATTTGCACCTATTTTGACTTCAAGGAGAAGAGAATCACATGTTCTCTTTTCTCTTTTTATTCCTACAAACAAGGTTTTTATGTTTTTGTCTTTACTTGGTTGCGTCTTGTTTTGTTATTTGCACCTATTTTGACTTCAAGGAGAAGAGAATCACATGTTCTCTTTTCTCTTTTTATTCCTACAAACAAGGTTTTTGTGTTTTTGTCTTTACTTGGTTGATTCTTGTTTTGTTATTTGCACCTATTTTGACTTCAAGTAGAAGAGAGTAACATGTTCTCTTTTCTCTTTCTATTCATACTAACTAGGTTTTGGCTTTTTGTCTCTCTTTGTTTGAGTTTTGTTTTGTTATTTGCACCTATTTTGACTTCAGGTAGAAGAGAAACACATTGTTGTTATCATACTATTAAATTATATGGCTAATATGATACAAAAAATATTTCAAGAAATTTTAAGAACAGAATAATTATTATTCAAAGTTGGCATTATATCTTAAAATATAATTTGATATTAAATTACTTAAAATCAGACGTAAAAAAATTATATGATGGAAATAAAATATAAATGATATTGCTAAGAAGAAGAAATACAACAGCAATCTCAAGTAATTTATATTCATTATTAGGAAAATAAATTAAATTTAAAACAAATATTGCATTAATAACAAAACAAATGGGTGAATTATCACTTCAGTCAAAAATAAAACCAAACTAGATTTAAAAGAGATTTAAGAACAGTAAGATATAATATACTGCAAAAGGTTTTTGTTCTCAAAGCCACATTCCTGGAGGGCTTTATGATATATAACTTTTTATTTTCATTGAAAATCTTAAGGTTAATTCTGCTGTTAGATATTTATTTTATAATTGTATAAGGGTGGTTGGAATTAACATTAATATAGTTAGGGTATCATTTTTTATAAGGTAAGGTTGGTAGGAACTGTCATTAAAATTAAGCATGATGTCCAAATAATTGACAATTTTTAAGATTAGAGGAAACCTATTTTGACTTCAAGGAGAAGTGAATCATATTGTTATTATCATATAATTAAATTATTTGGCTGATATAAAAAGTATTTTAAGGAATTTTAATAATAAATTAATTCTTAGTAAATTAAATTGAAATAAATCTAAGATGGCATTTTATCTGAAATTATATTTTGATATTAAATTACTTAAAATTAGAGGGAAAAATCATAAGATGGAAAATATAAATGATATTGTTAAGAAGAAGAAATACAACAGGTATCTCAAGTAATTTAGATACATTATTAGAAAAATAAATTAAATTTAAAACTATTTTCGCATTCAAATCAATGAATTATCACTTAGATCAACAATAAAAACCAAACTAAAATGAAAAGAGATTTAAGAACAGGAAGTTATATTATACTGTAGTTATATAGCTAATAAGAAATATATTAAACAACAGGTTTTATATATACTTATCTGTCTTTAAAGCTGCTTTCCTTGTTGGGTAGCTTTATTATTTATAACTTTTCATTTTCATTAAAAACCTTAAGTTTTGAAGATAACTGGTTAATTTGAATCTTAGGCATTTGCTTTATTGAATTAAGGTGGTTGGAATGAACATTAATTTATATGGGGGGCATCATTTTTTAAAGATAGTGTTGGTAACAACTGTCTTTTAGATTAAGGGGAGTGTCCAAACAATTGACAATTTTTAAGATTAGAGGAAACTTCAAGTTTAAAACATAGTAATTTAAATGCCCTAATAATTTTCTTATGAATCATATTAGTTAAGGGTCCATTATTATTAGGGATGAACAAAAGACTGTCATCATAGTATAAGCTAATTTGTTTGGTGTCTAAAATTCTACTTAAAATATCTAAGACATAAATAAGTACTAGACTAATAATTTAAGCTGAATCACATGCCCCCATAGAGATATCAAATTTGTGATAGTGATCGTTGGGCCCAGTGGAATGGTCAAAGGTTAGACACAGTTTTCTAGCTTCTAGAATACTCTTAATTTTCTTACTGGTGATCTCTACATTGGTTTTAGTAAACTAATACAGCAATATACGAGGGTTTTTGGAGAAAGAAGAAAAAATGTAAACTGTCCAATTTAAAAGAAGACGTTATAGCTTTTTCTTTTATATTGGTAAATCAATTAATATCAGAAAATCACTTCCAGGGGTTGGGGTGGAGAACGAATCATCGTCACTCAGTTATTCTTTTGATAATTTCCGTAGAGATTAACCCTAAATCACTTTTAGTAGGATGAATTAACCTAGTTTGTAATTATTAAAATTAGGTCTGTGATCCTTAAATAAATGACTTCAAAGAACAAAATGTGTCAACTAAGGAAAGTTTTCTTTTCATGTATATATATATATATATATATATATATATATCAGTATAAAGCAAACCTCAGTTGACACATTTTATATATATAGTGTATTGAGGCAGCAAATAATTTTCTAAACATATGCGGTTAAATATAAGAGACAATGAATGTCTATTATGTTTAATCATGAGCCGTTCTAAACGTCGTATTTTGGCTTTAATTTCAGTTGAAAATAAAGACAGAAATTCTTCATCATTTGGATAATTTTTTATTAATTTGGTTCTAAGCTTTCGGCTCACATGAGCCATCTTCAGAGAGGTTATTAAAACAGTAACACAATAACATCCACTATCACTGATGATTTTACTGTGTTGACATAAAACTTCGCTAGGCAACGGCAATAGTTACCAAAAATATCAAATGCAGTTCGCAAATTTGCAATGCAGTTCTATGACGTCACACCGCGTGATAGCGTGAAATGACAACAGAACCATGTATTCAAATGCAATGTAATGTGTTATGACCAAATTTAAACGTGATTTTATTAAGTGTGGGTTGTTTGGATTTAATGTACATGGCCTCCAAAATATGAAGGTTCTTTTTACTGTTTGTATGAGTGAGGATTATTGTATTATTGACTAAAATCTGTCTGATATTACCTACATGTTCATGTTTTTCTGAGAAATGTAGTTTAATTGTACTCTGATCAGAAAGGTGACATGTAAGTCTACGGGAGAGCGTGGTTGTAGTAAAACCAATATATGTACTGGGTTTTTCTTAGTACCAGAGATACAATCTCTGAAAAGGCATGTAAATTGGTACACTATATTGGTTTTTTGTAGAGAATTTAGTTTAGTGCTTGTAGCGTTAGTAGAGACTATGAGGTTTTTTTTTTTTAATTTTTTATAATATATAATGAGTTTAATTTGATTATTACTATCCACTGGTTTAACATTTCTACGTATTATGTTTTTGAGAGTTTTTTCATCTTGTTTTTACTTATTATGTATTTGGTTGCAATAGTATAAGTTAATAGTGTTACGTTTATTTTGATGTACACCATTATTATTAATATTATCAATATTGTTAGAGCTATTATTAACTTTGTTGAGATACATTTTAATTTGTTGATCTATATGGAGTTAGGAAATCCATTATTGACAAGTGTTTGCTTAATGTGTAATTCTTTATAAAATAAACATTAGGAAGAAGATATGTGTGCATTGAATTAAGTTTTTTTTATAACAGCTAACTTATATCATTGGGGGCATTCACTATTAAAATTCAGAAGACACGAGTTTATGCTAGTTGGTTTCCTATATAGAGAAGTAGTAAATCTATGTGTACTAGAATCAATGAATGCATCAAGGAATGGGATTTTGTTATTAATATTAAACAATAAATCCTATATACATGGTACCTCCACTTATTTTTCTATACTTAAATTTAAAGTGAAATTTTAAAAATAAATAAGTTATGTTCAAGCTTTAAAATTAGATTTAACTGAAAGCCAACGCATTAAATTTACTAATTTCAGTAAGCAAAATACACTGGTGTATTTTAAACTGAAATTATATTGATTGGAATCAAATATTTTCTAAATTTTGAAAACACTTTTTATAAATTTCAAAATTTCCACTATTTTTCATCAATTGTAAACAGAAATCAATTGTTTTAAAAAATCTTACAAAAATAAAATACACCTCACTTACACATTATTTTCTTCAAATTACCAATTTAAACTTACTTTAAATTGACTTGAAACAAGAATTAATTGCTTACTGCTTGAAAAATGTTTCAAAAAGCATTCCTCAATTACAGTAGCCTTGTTATCACAGCTGTCAATACCTAATCAGGAGGAGATAGTGAATAATTTACAGCAGCTGGAATTTAGAGTATGGAAGACAAATTTGGTATAAATCTTATTCATACAAATCATTTTTTTTATTTTTTAGCGATGTTAAAATTGGAAATTTAACACAGTTTTCAGCAACTATCAAATATTTGATGAAATTTTAGTTTAGCTTTGTAGGCTTTTTTTTTGCTTTCATTTGAAAATTCTAAAGCAAAGGTGAATTCAATTAAGACAGAAATTTGAATTATTTTTTAAATCCAAGTTTTTAATCTTATGGCCGTTTTTAAGAAAATTTAAGAAATTGAAATTAAATGTGATTTCAAATCTATATAATATAAGACAAAATTTCTGGCTTCACTCTTTCGTCTACTGTTGGTGACACTCCTACATTAAGAAAAAAAAAAACAAATCAGTTGGAAGAAGAAACTTTTAATCCTCCAGAACTGATGATTGCTGCAAAACAAAAAAAAAAAGAAAAAAGAAAATGATGCAGGAGATGAAATGGCCTCAAAACTCTAAATGTAACATTGCACGGCCAAGATGACTCAAAGTCAAAGTGTAATAACTGTTTCAGATCGCAGCAGACAGCCAGACCACGGTATCACGTTTGTAACATGGATCTTCCTTTATCAGGAACAAATTTATCTGACACCGTTTTGTGGGTTAGTTTTTTACTTCTCGTCTCACTTTGACGAATGTGCGTTATGGTTATATATATATATATATATATATCTATATAAAAGTTGTAAAAATATTCTACAATTTCTTCCTCCATCTTGTAGGTAGGATGTGTCATTAATGCATGAAGAATACGTTTTAAAATACCTCACAAAAATTGAAAAAAACTTCTTTTCATATTTTTTATAACCTGTGTTTAGTTTGTATTTGTTGTCGTACATTTCAATAGCCTTTTTTTTTTGTTTCCTAATCCTAACATTGAAATTATAAACTTTTTTTCTGTTAAATACCTACTCTTCTCATTTATTTTATTTTATTTTTCTCAATTAGTTGTGAATGTAGGTACCTCGACAAATTTCTGATACCTTGGGGTAAAAACAATTTGAAAAGCTTTCCTTTTTCTTCTTTTACTTTTTATTTCTCAATTGAATGAAAGCAGAAGGCGAGTTAGGCAAAAGCTAAATTTTTTTTTTGGTGGAGGATTTTTGGGATTTTTTTTCATTTCAAATTGTTTAGATTTCAACCATCTTTTTTAATCCTACAATTGAAATTATACATTTTTATTTTGTTATATCCCTACTTTCCTCATTTTTTATCAATTAATTCTGAATGATTCAGAATTAATGGATAAAAAAAATGAAGAACATAGGAATATAACAGATAAAAATATGATTTCAATAGTAGAATTAGCAAAGGCCATTGAAATGAAAAAAGAAAACAATATATATATACCTGGAAAAAAAAGCAAAAATGAGAAAAGGAAGAATTTAACGATAAATTTGTAATTTGAATGGTAGAAATAGCAAAGGCTGTTGAAATCTAATCACAAATTGAAAATAGAAAAAACTACACATAAAATAGTAAAAAAAAAAACGTGCTTTTCCTATTAACTTTTGCTTTACTAAAAATTAAATTTAAGCTTAGATATTAGGTACCTAAGGTTAACAACAATTGGAAAAGCTGTCCTTTTATTTTTTAACTTTTTGGTTTTCAATTAAATTGAATGAAAGCAAAATACAATGAAAAAAATCATTTATCTTTTTTTTAGTTTCAAGTTTAGATTTCAACAGATATTCCTAATTCTACCATTGAAATTATAAATTTTTTTATTGTTAAATTCCGGCTTTTCTCTTTTCTGTCATGTCTGTATAATTTAGAAATGTTCATTTTTATAGTAATTGTTTATTTACTTTTAAGATTGAAAAATTAAAATTTACAAATATTCCTACTTTTACAACTACGTAACAGATTTTTTAAAAATTTGCCAAGAACTTAAAAAAAATTCCAAAATAATTAATTTGTGAACAAGTCTTGAAAGTTTCATTAAAAAACAATTTGTAGCCCATCATGTCTGATGCATTTAAAGAGATTTTCAATGCAATCCTCTCTGCTGCCAGTTCCATCCTGTCTGCAACATTAACCGTCTCTGCTGCAACTCCATTTCGCATTACGAGTTGTTCGACTGCGCAAACTGTTAGTCAAAAAAAAAAATGTGACCATTAAAAATACTTGTAAGTTTCATTAAAAAAACAATTATTATTATTTATTAAAATTTATATCCATCATGAAATATCTGAAGAGAAAAAAGTTTTCATTTTCCTTTTTTCATTATAGTTATTTATAAAGATTTTAAAAAGTTTGGGGGTTGGGAGCAGGACTAACAACCCTGCTCCATGAAAAATTTAAATTTATATCCTGCAAAACATTCATTTGTCATACTTCTTAAGAATGTTTCGTTTTAGTGTGTAAAGAAAGAAATATACTTATAAAATTTTAACATATAACCCTGTAAAAATTCTTTATGGTAAGATTACTTACATATGTACAGTTATCTCTGAACTGGCAATGTTTCGTTACTTTTTTTTTCAGCATGTGTTTCCATGTGCTTCTTTACTTTTGCTCTTTGTGAAAATGCCAATCCACATATTTCACAAGGAAATGATTTCTTTCCAGTGTGAATTCGAACGTGTGCTTTCAAATTAGAACTTTTTGAAAATGCTGATCCACATATTTCACAAGAATACGGTTTCTCTCCAGTGTGAACTCGAATGTGCTTTTTCAAAGTGCTACTATTTGAAAATGCTGATCCACATGTTTCACAAGAATATGGTTTCTCGCCAGTGTGAATTCGAATGTGTGATTTCAAAGTAGAACTTTTTGAAAATGCTAATCCACATATTTCACAAGAATATGGTTTCTCGCCAGTGTGAATTCGATGGTGTATTTTCAAGGAAGAATTATTGGCAAATGCTGATCCACATATTTCACAATATGGTTTCTCTCCAGTATGATTTTGATTGTGCTTTTTTAAATCATAATATTTCAAAAATGCGGATCCACATATTTTACAAGAATACGATTTCTCTCCAGTGTGATTTCGAATGTGCTTTTTCAAATCATTTTTAGCTGAAAATGCTGATCTACATATATCACAAGAATATGGTTTCTCTCCAGTGTGAATTCGAATGTGAATTTTCAAATGAGAATTAAGTGAAAATGTTGATCCACATATTTCACAAGAATACGGTTTCTCTCCAGTGTGAATTCGAATGTGCTTTTTCAAAGCACAACTATTTGAAAATGCGGATCCACATGTTTCACAAGAATATGGTTTCTCTCCAGTGTGAGTTCGAATATGATTTTTCAAACTGTAATTAGTTGAAAACGCTGATCTGCATATTTCACATGAAAATGGTTTCTCTCCAGTGTGAATTCGAATGTGTGTTTTCAAATTATAATTATTTGAAAATGTTGATCCACATATTTCACAAGAATATGGTTTCTCTCCAGTATGAATTCGAATGTGTGCTTTCAAAGAATAACTATTTAAAAATGTTGATCCACATATTTCACAAAAATATGGTCTTTCTCCAGTGTGAATTTTACTGTGCTTTTTCAAATTTAATTTATTTGAAAATGCCGATTTACATATTTTACAAGAATATGGTTTCTCCCCTGTGTGAATTTGAATGTGCGTTTTCAAGAGAGTTCTATCAGAAAATCCTGAACTGCATATTTTGCAAGAAAATGGTTTCTCTCTAGTGTGAATTTGAATGTGTGTTTTCAAGAGAGTATTATTGAAAAATACTGAACCGCATATTTTGCAAGAAAATGGTTTCCCTCTATTGTGAATTCGAATGTGAGTTTTCAAATTAGAACTATTTGAAAATGTTGATCTACATATCTGACAAGAATATGGTTTCTCTCCAGTGTGAATTCGAATGTGCTTTTTCAAATTAGAATTATTTGCAAATACTGATTTACATATTTTACAAGAATATGGTTTCTCTCCAGTGTGACTTCGAATGTGAATTTTTAAACTAGAACTATTTGAAAATACTGATTTACATAATTTACAAGAATATGGTTTCTCTCCAGTGTGACTTCGCATGTGCAGTTTCAAACAGTAATTTCTTGAAAATGATGATCCACATACTTCACAAGTATATGGTTTCTCTCCAGTGGCTGTCTGCATGTGGGATTTTAAGCCAGTTGATTAATGATGAGGTGTTAATGGCAATCCAACCTGTAAATAAAAGAAAAGAGTATCATTAAAGAGGTACATTAGTGCATAATTTCAAACAGGTAACTTCACTCATTTTTAATATTTAATTTTTAAAAATTCAGTTTAAAAATTAAATATTAAAAATGAGTGAAGTTACCTTGTTTAAATTTTTTTGTGGCCAGATTTTGACAAGAGTTTACTACAGCAAATATAATATTACAAAACTCTCATTTTTGCGATTAAAAACACATTAATTTGGAAATTCGTGCAAAAAGAAAAGTGGTTGGATTTGATAAAACTTATTAACAAATGACTGAAATTATTTTTATAAAATCTTGGTAAACATACATTTTTATACAAGTTGCCCCCCCCTAATTAATTTTGTGAAATTTCTAGAAATTGATGACTCACTGAACTTTGGTTATTAATTAAATGCAGAATGCATTGAGAAATATAAAACATTTGTTTTTCCTTACAGTTGCTTAGTTTCAGAAAATCTGTTCTAATTAGTGAAAACAAATATGCAATAAAATTATGCTGTTTTTATTTACAAAACATTTTAATTGCTTTGAGAAACAATATATATTAAGAATATCATAAAATATCTGAAGAGAAAAATGTTTGAATGAACAATGAATTTTTGCAAGAATTATTTTCATTTTTAATTAATTTATAAAGATTAAAAAATCTTTTAAAATTTCTTTCAATTATCATCCCAAATAAATTAAGTCATTAAGTGATTTTATACATGCACAAAGGTTTTTAGAATAATTAAAACACTTCTTTTACATGTGTGCTGATATCTATCTTTTATTGTTATGGTAGTCAATAAATGCCATATCATTAAAAGATCACATGTTTCACGGGTTAATCTCCTCATGAAACATTCACTTGGGTTTCATAAATTTATGTCCATTGTTTACAAATGTGTTGATCGTTCAAAAATGACCAAAAAGTTTTATATCTCAAAATTTTAGATTCCAATCAATATAATTTCTGTTTAAAATACACAAGACATTTTTGCTTACTGGAAAATAGTCAATTCCCTCATTTAGCTTTCAACTGAGGTCAAATTAAAGCTTGAAGAAAAATGTTTATTTTCAAAAATTTATTTTAAACTTATGTATCGAAAATGAGTACAGGTATCTAGAACTTGAAAATTAATGTGTTTTTCACAGTCAAAAAAGTGCTTTGCGTAATATTATATTTTGCCGTTATAAACACTTGGACAATTTAGGTCTCGTACTGACAGAAGAAAGACAAGATATTCTATCAAAATTTCAAACATTTCAGAAAGAATTAAAAACATTTTAAAAAATAATTAAAAATACTATAATCTATCCTTTTCATGATGAAACAAACATTTTGCTGATAAAACTTTGTTCTTATTATTTTGAGGTCTTTTTCCTTAATATTATGCTGTTTTTTCAGTCATTTTTTGTTGGTACCTAGCTTTAATTTAAATCAAGAGAGTAAATTTACTTAAACCAGTTATGCTGTGGTGTATTTGAAACTGAACTTATATCGATTGAAATGTAAAATTATTTTTTTTCGAAAAAGTATACCACATTGAAACATTATTTTATTAAAATTAGCAAATTTAAAATTACCTTAATCGAATTTGAAACAAGTATTACTTGCTTATTAATTACGGTAGTTCTCTTATAAGGGTCATCTGAGATGATGAATGATTTAATGACAAACAGAAGTCGTCGAAAACACTAAGTATGATGGTCTGACATTACATGATTTCATGTAATCATATATGTTGTTTTTTTGTTTTTAACTACATAGTAAAATCTAAAATTTAAAATAATATTTTCAGCAATTATGTAAAATTTTGTAGAATTTTAGTTAGCTTAGCTTTATAATCATACATTTGAATAGGCTTTCTGAAGAAATGAAAATTAAAATGATATGAACCTTACTTTTAAAATAATTTTACAATTTAATAAGACAGAATGAAATTTAAATAACCAAACTCAATTTATGAATTGTTATGCGAAGTACGAATTTAACAGAATAAATATTTTTAATTTCAATAGTAAGATTAGCAAAAAGGCTATTGAAATGTACAATGAAAACAAACCAAACACTGGTTATAAAAAATAGAAAAATTAAAAAAAGGAAAGCTTTTTCAATTTTTAGGAAATCTGCTGTAAATTGCAAAAACAAAAATGCAATAAAATTATGCCATTTTTTATTTAGATAAACTTTTAATTGGTTGCATAAACAATATATCAGTCTGAAAACAAAACAATTTTCGAATGAATAATACATTTTTATAAGAATTGTTTTGATTTTCTTTCTAATCTATGACGTTTCAAAAATCTTTTAAACTTTCCTTTTCATTGTTAAATTAATGTGTGAAGACTATATTTACTAATCAAAAATTGTAAAGCTTATTACAAATAATCGAGCCAATGGATTTGTAAAATAATTCAAACATTTTAATTGGGTGCATGCTGATTACCCATATTTTATTTATATGGGTGGTCATCCATGATATTTATTATTAAAAGGTAATGTGATTCAAGGGTTGTCCCTCTTACAGGAAAAAACTTCCCTAAATGAACATTTATATTCAGTGTGCAATTCTTTTCAATTCTATGTTACTGAATCACTCAACAACATGCTTCTCAAATCCCACTTTCAAAATTTAAAGTAATTTACTTCCTAGTTTGATCATTTTTTACATTAATTGTGAATGTAGGTACCTTACAGAAATTAAAAAAGCTTTTCTTTTTCAATTTTTCATAACTCGTGCTTGACCTGTTTTTGTTACGTTTTTGCTAATCCTACCAATTGAAATTATAAGTTAAACTAATTAAATTTTTATATTATGTTAAATTTACAATTTTACTATGTAGTTAAAAATCAAAACATATGATTAAGCTACAATATATACAATTGTATCATGTTTGGCTTCCATACTAAGTTTTTTTGATGGGTTCTGTTTGTAATTAAATGATTTGTCACCTCAGATGACCTTAATAAAACTTCCAGTGATTATGAAATGTTTTAGTCATACATTTCAAAGAGTAAGCAAGTAATACTGGTGTTAAATCAGATTTTACACTTGCTAATTTGAATAAAATAATATTTCAGTGAGGTATATCTTATTTTTACAACATTTTTTAAAACTTAAAATTAGCTACTCTTTATAACATATATCAATTGATGAAAAATGGCCAAAAAATTGTAATTTCTTTTAATTAAAAAATTTGAAACTCCAATTAATATAATATCAGTTTGAAATACACCAGAGTATATTGCTTACTGAAATAAGTAAATTTACTCTCTTGGCTTTCAATTTTCAATGCTAAAATTCAAGCTTCAAGAAAATTTTTTTATTTTTAAAAATTTAA
The DNA here is from genome assembly GCA_037127315.1 of Ascarosepion bandense. Lineage (NCBI taxonomy): Eukaryota > Metazoa > Mollusca > Cephalopoda > Sepiida > Sepiidae > Ascarosepion > Ascarosepion bandense. The sequence continues at coordinate 655,311 of JBBBDQ010002433.1, read as the reverse complement.
TTTTTCAATTTAGGTATCAAAAATGAGTGGTACCCAGTTTAGATAAGTGCTTTTATTTGTAAGTATGGTGGCCCTTAAAGGCAAATAGTTGTAAAAACTTTGTATCACATTTTTAACAAATTATGTCAATTGATTATTAAAGCAAATAATTTTCATTGAAACAAATGTCTTTGTCAAATGTTGGATTTTTAAGAGCTTTTTATTTTAATTTTGCTTTTTTCACTTTGCATTAAAAATAAAATTTTTATGTTTGTTGTTTTGACCTGGACTGTTTTGGAGCTAGAAACTAATGCTTTTTTTTCTGCCGTTTGCTGTAATTCCTTTCTAGAGTCCAGAAACTACTTCCTAATTTTACTAAAATAAAGTGTCAGAAATCTTTTGAAACATTTTTAAAATCGATAAATTTTTGTTTGTTTAAAAATTTCTTAAGAAAGGTAACTCCACTCATTTTTCTATACGTAAATTTAGATTTAAATTTTAATAATAAATAAGTTATCTTCAAGCTTTAAAATTAGCTTTAATTGAAAGCCGACAGAGTAAATTTACTAATTTCAGTAAGCAAAATTACCCTGGTCTAGGTACTGCCACTTTTCTTCAGTATAAATTTCTGATACTTGATTTTTAAAAATGAAATTTTTCAAATTGAAAAACATTCTTGAAGATTTTATTTTAGATTTAATTAAAAGCCCAGTGATTAAATTTAGGTACCTTCATTACTTTATTGAGAAAAAAATAGCATAGTATGATTAAAAAAAGGTCCCAAACATAATAAAACAAACTTTTCCCCTCGAAATGTTTATATTATTTTTAAGAGGGAAGATCAAAGTAGTTTTTAATTATTTTTAAAAAATTTTTAATCCTTTCTAACTTTTTTGAAATTTCGTCAAAATATTTTGTTTTGAAAAGTTTTGATTAATTTAGCAGCTAAGAAATGTTTTACTACTGTTTTACAATGGATACCAAATGATTGCATTTGCCATTTTTTTAGGTTAAAAACACATTAATTTGGAAATTCTTGCAAAAATCAAATAATTGTTGAACTTTAATAAAACTTTCAGTATTCATTCACAAATGAATGAAATTACTTTTGAAATTATTATTTTTTAAAAATCTTGATAAAAACATTTTTTTACCTCTGTCATCCCCCCACTCTTCACGTAAATCCATGAAATGTTAAAAATTGTAAATAGTTGCTAACTTTTGTTTTATTAGTTCAACGCAGGAATATAAATCACCTATTTTTTTTATCTTAAGTTTGTATTCACTATCTGAAAACCTTCTCCGAAGAGTAAAATAAAAAATGCAATAAAACTCTGACATATTTTAATTTGATAATCTGTTAATTACTGGAATAAATAACAGCTGTTGAGGACATTATACTCTGAAGAAGAAAATTTTTTTCGATTAATAATAAAATTTTAAGAATTGTTTTCATTATTTTTAATTTTTTTATTATTAAATAATTTAATAATATATAAGCTTTTAAAAATATATTTAAATCTCCAAAGAATTGATTGCAAGTTTTCTTTTTAGTTAAGAGCTGAGTATCATATTGCCTATCTAAAATTGAAAAGTTTAGTAAAAATCGTTTAACAGAAATATTTTAAATTAAAAAAAAAATTTGTTTGCGTGTAAATATGTTAATTTACATTCCATTTTTGAGTAAGTACGATGTTCCATAAGAGTCATAATGTTTCTATAATTATAACATCTGCAGTACTATAAAAATTCAATTAGATATTTTTACCATGCCTTAAACTTAGTGATAACTTAATAATATGAAAAAAAAACATAATAAAAATATTAATAAATAGCATAAAATAACTATACTTTGGTTATTTTAATTTCATTCTTTCTTATTAAATTAAAATTATTTTAAAAGAAATTTATTCAGAAAGCATATTCAAATGTCTGGCTATAAATCTAAACTAAAATTATATTAAATATTAATTGCTGAAATTATTATTTTAAATTTTACTATTTAGTTAAAAACCAAAAAAAAAAAAAAAGAAATTAAAATGTTATGTTTTTTTTTTTTGCCCGTATTTTCGCCATACTTTCCGTCTGACAACTTCCAGATCTCATAAAAATCTTTTAACACGTCTGCATTACGTAATCGTTGTGATGACAGGTAGGGCTACCGTAGTTAAAACGTTTGTTTTTATTGTAAATTTCTGGCAGAAAGGAATTATTACTTGATTGAAATCAGATAAAGGTAAATTTCAATTTTAAAAATTGACTTAAATGATGTGTCAGGGAGGTATATTTTATTTTTGCAAGATTTTTAAAACAGAAATTTGGCTACTGTTTACATAGTGCTGACAGAATGCGTCAATCAAACGAAAATGGTGGGAAATAACTTTTTGTCAGATTTCAATAAAATTTAGATTAAAATCAACATAATTTCGGTTTAAAAAATAGCAGTCTATTTTTTTTTTCGGGAGTTAAAATTTAATCTCCTGGCTTTCAATTAAAGCTAATTTTAAAGTTTGAAGATTACTTATTTATTTTTAAAATTTAAATTTAAATTTAGGGATTGAAGCACTCGAAAAAGTCACTGGAGGTGAAAATTTATTATTTCAATTCATTAAAAGTTCCTGGTGTATTTCAGATAGAAATTATGAAGATTTGAAATCACATTTAATTTCTATTTCTTAAAATTTCTAAAAAACGGCCATTTTGTTAATCTTTATGTAAAAGTGAAAAGATTAAAACTTGGATTTAAAAAATTAACCAATTTTTGTCTTAATTCACATTTGCTTTAATTTAGAATTTTCAAATGAAACCGAAATTTAAATTCAAATAAGACATTTAATAAATTATTTCAAATGCTTTTGTTTGTTGTTAGTCTTTCTCTTTAGGAAATCAGTGACGGTTCGTCTAACTTACCTTTTCAGGTCGAATCTAAAAACTTTTCATAGAAAAACAAAAAGGATTAAGATGCTCGACTTGATATTTCTTTCTAAACATCGACAATATTTGGCAATCAAGAAAATTTCAGATTTTTAAGAAAATTTCAATTAAAAAGATTCATTGTTTGAAAATAGACTGCGTGTATTGCAAATGAAAGAAAGAAATTACAAAAAACGGTGTAAAAGGAGAATTTGTTCCTTGTTAATCCTATAGTCTGACTTTGCTTTTTGTGTACAGTACTTTATTGCAATGTCAACTTGTCTGAAATGACTTTCTTTTAGAATTCCATTCACTGTCATTATTTTTGGCTTCACTCTTTCGTCTACTGTTGGTGACACTCATAGATTAAAACAAAAAAAAAACAAATCAATTGGAAGACGAAACTTTTAATCCTCCAGAACCGATGATTGCTGCTAAAAAAAAAAAAAAAAAAAAAAAAGATTCAGGATATGAAATGGCCTCAAAACTCGAAATGCAACATTGCACGGCCAAAATGACTTGAAGCCAAAGCGTAATTAACTGTTTTAGATCGCAACAGACAGTGAGACCACGTTTGTAACATGGATCTTCCTTTATCAGGAACAAATTTATCTGACACCGTTTTGTGGTCTAGTTTTTTACTTCTCGTCTCACTTTGACGAATGTGCGTTATGGATATATATATATATATGTATATATAAGTTTTAAAAATATTCTAAAATTTCTTCTTCCATCGAGTAGGTATGATGTGTAATTAATGCGTGAAGACTACAATACCTCACAAAAATTGAAAAAAAAAAAACTCATTTCTTTTTCATATTTTTTTATTACCTCTGTTTGGTTTGTATAATTATAATTTGTTGTTGAACATTTCAGTAGCATTTATTTGTTTGTTAATCCAAACATTGAAATTATAAACTTTTTTTTCTGTTAATTCCTACTTGTTTCATTTTTTTTTTAATTTTCTCAATTTGTTATGAATGTGGGTCAAAAGTGATTTAGGGTCAATCTCTAAGGAAATTATCAAAAGCATAACTGAGTGACTATGATCCGTTCTCTACCCCAAACCCTGGAAATGATTTTCTGATATCATTGATTTACCAATATAAAAGAAAAGGCTATAACTTCTTCTTTTAAGTTGGACAGTTTACATTTTTTCTTCTTTGTCCAAAAAATTTGCTATGAAGACCTGTGTTAAGATGAAGCATGTTACTGATGTTTGAATATTTACTGATTTCATTATATTCAAGTAAATCTCAGACTCTATAGACATTCATTAAATAAACCTGCCAATATCTCAGTTTTACTATTTCATTTTGTTATGAGGATGAATGTGAATGGGTTTGATTAGTGATCTGTGCCTGTGGATTCAGGGATGTAGCAATACTGAAAGAATCTTATCTATGTTTTTGTTGCCTGAATGTCACATGACCCTTTTCTCTCCAATAGTAGGAGCTTTTTTTGTCTCCCTTCTTTTAGTTTGATGTAAGGAGGAGTTATGTAATTTAACTTTGCTTTTTTTATGATTGTGAGTGTAAATATTATATATATATATATATATATATATATATATATATATATATATATATATATATATATTTAGATATTAAAAAATGATACAGGAAGAGAGCTCCATGTAATAAAATATTACAGAGCAAATATATATTAAAAAAGGATTAATTCAAAGATGTTGAATGGCCATTTCGATATGAAGATCCCCACGGGGGACGACACATCACCTCAGCAACAGAAAAAACCTTTCAGAAACTGGAGAAAAATTAGTCTACTTTTCCTTTTGAAATAGATTGCAAATAAATTAAAAAATAAATAATAAAATAAAATAAAAATAAAAATAAAGGGAAAGAAAAAGAAAAAGATAGAATAAAATCAAATAAATAAGAAAAGAAAAAAATTGACATCGTCTGGGTTCGCAAAAAAAAAAGGGAGAATGTAACTAAAAATTAACAGACAGCCGTGTTAAATCGACGTAAGTTTAAGCAACACGGAAAAAAGTTGGTAAGAGAGATAAAAGAAGGAAGGGAAGGAAAAAGAAAGAAACTAAAGAAAAAAATTTTTTTAAATATTACAGACGCTGGACAAATTCAAAAACCTAATTTCCCAAAAACGTTGAAGTATTAGAAAAAGGCCTTTACTTAAAAAGGCATAATTATTAATAAAAGGGAATAAAAAGATATAGGATTTAAAATAAAATTATTTTTTTAAAAATTAGGTCATTTGAAATTAAACTAAATAAAGACAACACTAGGTAAAAAAAAAAAAAAAATTAATTACAATTATTATATACATACCTATAGAAGTACACACATACACACATATATATACACACACAATTCTACGAATAAGAATACATATATACATACACATACACACACATACATTCAATTTATTACACACTTATATACATATACATGCGCATACACACATATATATGTGTGTACACACCTATATACAAAAATTCATATACACATAATATACATGTGTACACATACATGCACACATATACACACACACACACGCATATATATATATATATATATATATATATATATACATATTCCATATGCACTCACACACACACATATTAATGAATATTATGAAAAGGAGCATTTAAATAGCTAAAAAAAATTTTTCAAAATTACATATAGCCCACATACATAAATACATATATACATATATATACATATATATACAAATATGCACATCCACACACAAACATACACATATACATAAAAGAAAAAAAAAATTAAAATTAAAATTAAAAATTTTTTTTTAAATATTAAAAAAATTATAGAAAAATTTAGAATTTAAAAATTAAAAATTAGAAGTTAAATTTTAAAATCCGCCCTATCGCGGCACTTGTTAATAAATTCCCTCCTAAGGTTCAAAAGTAAGTCCTGATGAGGATACTTCAAAATCAGAATCTTCTCCAATAAACATAGCCGACACCTATCACGAAAACTTTTAGGAGTACAAGCTGAGCCTATTAATTTCCAGCTGATTATAGGGTCCTGCCCTTCCTCCTTCATTTCCCAGAACCTACGTGATAGTGCCGTCTGGAATCTTTGTTTAGGGTTCGAAAACGAGTACCTGTGATTATAAAGCCTCAGTTTGAAAGAGCCCGCGGACATGCCAATATAAGTCTGGTAATTGTCTTTGTTATTAGATGGAGAAATACGGGCTTCATAAATTACATGGGTGGATTTACATTTGCCTTGCACCGGGCAGGCATCCACAGAATAACAATTGCATTTGTCGACAATTCCGGATTTAACGTCGGTATTATTTAGGTTCATTAAAATTTGTTTATTGTGGGAATTAATTATATTATCTATATTTGAGTTGCAAGAATAACTGATTTTTAGGGTGAACCTATTAAAAATTTTATTTAAGGGATTGTTATTATTATTAAAATGTTTATCGATTAATCTGAGAAAATACTTACCAATATTTATATTAGTTAGCTTACAATAAGGAGGGTTAAACCAAATTATCTTCCTCTTTCTACATTTTTGGGTGTTTTTAGTTTTTGATGATTCTGGGTTTATAGCAGGCTTATCATACTTTAACTTATTAACAAAACCGCTTTTCTGAAGGGCCTTATCGTAAATTTCTTTGCTTGCGTTGAAAATTTTTATATTGGAAGATAATTGGTTAACCCTATTATTTACTATCTTGGGTATTTGTCTTATAATATTCTTGGGGTGGTTGGATAAACTATTTATATAGGTGGGAGAACTATTTTCTTTGAGAAAGTGTTGGTAGGAACCATCATTTAAGTTAAGGGTGATATCTAGATAGTTTACAATTTTGAGATTGGAAGTAACCTCAACCTTAAAACCAAGAAAATTTAGGGCTCTGATAATTTTCTTATGTATTCTATTAGTGTAAGGCCCATTGGAATTGGGAATACATATCAGTCCATCATTCCGATATAGGCCTATTAGTTTAGGGTCTAAAAATCTACCTAAAATATCTAAAATATAAATGCCTATTAGATCTGCTACCTGGGCAGAATCATAGGCTCCCATAGGGACATCAAAACTATCTTCAGGCCGTTTAGTCCAAGTAGAACTATCAAAGGTGAGTATAGATTTTCTAGCTCCCAGTATAATTCTATAGTCACAATCCGAAATATTAACAACCCCTAGCAAAGTTTAAACAATCCACAAGAAGTTTTTTTGATATAGAGGAATAAAAATCCACAATATCAAATTTAAGGAAAGTGGATTTAGATTTGTCATTGATATTATCAAACCATTTTATGGTATCTAAGGAACTCTTCGAAAGATTCAGTTGTAAATTAGATTGTAACTTCTCTATTAAGTTCTTCAGAACCACCCTAGAAACTATGCCTAATTCACTCTTAGTGGGACTAATTAGTCTAGTTTGTAATTTATTTTGGAAATTAGGCTTGTGGTCCTTAAATAAAATGTAAGCTTCTTTGGTAGAAATTTTTCCAATTCTATCACTAATATTTAGTTCATTTGCAAATTTAGCCATATCGGAGTTAATTTCCGATAAAATTAGGTTACCTCTATCTATTTTGTAATGACTAGTTATACTATTTTTAAGGATATTTAGGTAATTGGTGGTATTACACTTGTAAATGTTATTTGATTTGTCCGATTTAATCCATTGGTCTATGGAATTCTTTAAGGTATTAATGTTCGACTTTAATAAATCCTGGAATTCATTTGAAGTACCCCGGAACTTGATTTTGGGGATCAAATTAAAAAGGTCTTTTTCAAATGGGTTTAAAAATTTGCATACCGGTGGAGTTCTTAGAGTTTTTAAATCAAAGCACTCTGTAGAATCAGGAGAAGGATCCGTTGAACGCAGGTAAAAGTAAGCTTTCCATCGAAGCCTCCTCACAAAACTTTCAATTTTTTCCGTAAGATGAAAGAGAAAGGAATCCAGATTAGGAAAAGGAATATTCTTCAAAGAATACTCCGGGGTAAATTTCTCCATAGGAAAGGTGGTGTTGTATTGGTAGAAAAAATCCGGGAATAAACCAAGAGAGCTCAAGGCTGTTCCTTCAGCTGTAGGGAAGTGTCGTTTAGTTTGTCTAATGTGGCATCTTTTTTTTGTTCATCTGCAATGAGCTCGAAGGTGAGATCTACCGACTCAATAGATTGTATTGTCGAGCGTGAAAGTGTATCTGCCACAATATTGTCTGAACCTTTTATGTATCGGATATCCGAGGTAAATTGTGATATATAGTCCAGTTGTCGAGTATCTCTGGGCGTATATTTCTCGGTATTTACATGTAAGGCGTAAGTAAGTGGTTTGTGGTCAGTGAAAACGGTGAAATCTCGTCCTTCGAGTAAGTGACGAAAGTGCCGTATGGACAAGTAAATTGCCAGTAACTCCCTTGAGAAGGTGCTATATTTTCGTTGTGCAGTGTTCAATTTCACTGAGAAAAAGGATATTGGTTTTTCCAAGCCATTTTGTTTTTGTTGTAGGACTGCTCCAATTGAGTCTCCTGACGCGTCTGTTGTTAGTGAAAGTGTTGTAGTGTTGTCATTAGAGATGTAGGAGAGCTTGGTAAAATCTGCTAATGCTTTTTTAGCATTGTGAAAAGCAGTTAAAGCTTCTCCTTCAATTTGAATTTTTGCATTTTTATTTTTTTGTTGCTGCAACATGTTTGTTAGCGGGGTTAATATTCTGGAACAACGTGGAATAAATCTACGGTAGTAATTTATCAAACCGAGAAATCTTCGAAGTTGTCGCAGTGATGTTGGTTGTGGGAAATTTTGTATGGCTGTGACTTTTTCTGGGATAGGTGTGATTCCCTGTTCATCTATCATGTGGCCTAAAAAGTTTAATTTCGAGACAGCAAAATCACATTTGCTTATGTTGATTTTCAAGCCGAAATGTGCTAGTCTCTCGAAAACTTGTAATACATGGTCTTTATGTTCATTGATGTCATTGCTAGCAATGAGGACATCGTCGATATAAGCAAAAGCAAATGGTAACCCTCTCAATACCTCGTCAATGAGTCTCTGGAAAGTTTGGGCAGCATTACGTAGTCCAAATGGCATTCTGGTGAATTCGAAAAGTCCAAAAGGAGTTGTAATTGCTGTTTTTTCTATGTCTTCTTCGGCTACTGGAATTTGGTAGTAAGCTTTAACCAAATCTAGTTTTGTGAAGATTCTGGTTCCTTGCAAGCCCATGGCGAAATCGTTTAGATATGGGATTGGATACCTATCAGGAACTGTTTTTGCGTTGAGGTTCCTGAAATCCCCACAAGGTCTCCATGCACCTGTTTCTGGCTTCTGGACCATATGTAGCGGTGAGGAGTATGGACTACTAGAAGGACGTATAATGCCTAATTGTAACATGTGCTGAAATTCGTCTTTTGCTACTTTATATTTCTCTGGATGCAATCTGCGTGGTGAAGCATGAGTGGGTGGTCCAGAGGTTGTGATATAATGTTTGGCTGTGTGACGAACTTCATCAGAATGTTTAAAGGGCGTAGTAAGAGTTGGAAATTTTGTAATCAACTCTTGTAGTCCATTCGCATCTGGTAGTGCCGCACAGATTCCTGTTGACTTGTAGATTGAGGTGATTCCCTTTGCTGTTAGGTCTGTGTTGCCATCGACGAGAGATTGCCTAGCCATGTTCACTGAAACGTTGAAATGGGACAAAAAATCAGCTCCAAGAATCAGTGTTTTTACTTGGGCTATTGTGAAAATCCACGGAAAAGGTCGGCGTAAACCCAAATTGAGCGTCAGTGCTATCTCTCCGTAGGTGTCAATTCTTGATCCATTTGCTGCTTGCAGTGTGAATGAAGATAGTTGGTGTTTTCTTCTTGGATCCGGTGGAATAACGCTGATTTGTGCGCCGGTGTCGACTAAAAATAAATATCCGGTATTTTTGTCTCGGATGTAAAATAGACGACTTCCTTGTTTTATACCAGCAGCTAATGTCGTCTTTACTTGCTGCCGGTGTAACCGTTTCCCTGGTTTTGTGTTGAAGTGTGTGAGGTCGAATTGAAGTTGCATGGTTTTATGCACTTCCTTTCTTCACGTCCAAATTTGAAATGATACCAACAGGTATCATAGTTGCGTCGCTCTCTAGAGAATGAGCTCGATCTACTTCGACTTCTGCGTCGTGAGGAGGTTCTGTAAGGACGGGAACGTCCGGATGTTTGAAACTTCACCAAACTTTGAACCTGCAGAGTTAGATTTGCCATGCCCTGCAGCAGTTCAGTATACCTGTCTGGCGTGGTTGTTTGTGATGTTGTGTTTCTTGGTGTTGGTGTATTCCTTTGTGTTGCATCATTTGTTGGGTTGTAAGATGTGGCGTAAACGCTCTGGTTTTGGTTATTGTCGTGTATTTTATCAGCTATTTCCGACAATCTATCCAGGTCTAAATCCTCAGGGAGTGATGCGAGTATCTGTGTTGTATGAGTGTGGAGTTTGTCTGTCCATAGTTTTTTTAACACCGTTTCAGACATGGTGCTGCTTCCCAACAAAGATTTCATTTTCCTCAAGAGTTGTGAGGGTGTCATATGTCCAAGGGTCAAATTGTAAAATAAATCATGTAATTTTTTCCCATCCGATGTACCCATACGTCTTATAATGGCGTTCTTTAGTGTATCATATGGTTTGTCCTCAGGCATATGGTCTAGCAAATCGACCACTTCTGCCACCACGTCGGTGGGAAGTTTTTCCACGACGTATGCATACTTTGAGGTTTGCGCTGTAATTTTTTTGGCGCTAAAACGTGCATTTAGCTGAGAAAACCATACTGGTATGTTAGTTGGGTTGTAGCTGGGAATGCTGGCTGATATTGTTGCTGTTGTGGGTTCAATGTCGTTGTTTTCCATCTTTTACGCGTAGTGGTAATTTTTGTGTTGTTTTCTAATATGAGAGCTTTTTTGTGTTACGTGCTTTCACTAGTCGGAAGGTCACCAATTTTGTGGGGGATTTGGTATTTGCTGGGTTGTATGTTGATTATTTCCCCCACAAATACAACACTCTATTTTGCAATCGCGCAAAGTGAAGGAATAATTTACAACGGACATTCAACAACAAACAATTTATTACGTGACAAAATAAAATGGTATGTAGAAACCAACAAAATACATGATTCTAAAATTGCCTTTTTGAGAAATATAAACTTAGCAAGAAGTTAATTTTTGTCCAAAAACGTGTATAGTTTGCATTAGCAAAGTCTGTAAATAAGCCTTTCCTACTTACATTTGGTGCGTTGTTTCAGTTGGCGACAACGTGTCGCGTTGGTCAAAGAAAATTCGTCGGCTTTTCTTTTTAAGGTCCTTGGAGCGAGGTCACGAACTTTTGGCATGGAAGAGAGGACATGGCCGGCAAAGTATACGGTGGCATGCGGACTTAATGGCCTGCTTGGTGACTGCTTGGTGACTGACTTTTTTTTCCTAACACTGTGTGTATTATATACATTAATAGGGGATCAACTAATCTTCCTAACATTAGGGTGTGAAAACATTTACTGACCAATCAGATTTATTATTTTACATTTTTGTTTTGGGGCCTAAATATTTTTGTGTTAATTTACTTCCAAGCCTATTTTTCTAGAATGTTCTTATTCTAAGTTTTTAGCTGATTGGTTGAGAAATATAAAAATGTAATCTAAATTCTACTGCCGTTTTGATCCAATTTTTCTAGAATGTTCTATTGTGTTTTCCTGTTGCTTATTCTAATAAAAAAAAATATGTATCCCATAATTTCAAATTTTATCATATGTATTTTTAAAATATTTGTGGAATTTCATTTCTGATAATACATATATTTTTTTTAGGTATTTCAGGATCATGAATAACTAAAAGGATCAGAGGGGCAAATTAGGGTCTAAGGGCACTTTCCACCTTGGACCTGTTGATAAAAGTGCTATAAAAAAGTAAAAGGGAAAGAGAGAGGTTAAGAAAAAATTTAGTTTCATCACCAACAGTTTCAACATCAAATGTTCAGGCTAATGTTTCTTCCTCCTCCTACTCATCTTCTCCAAGTGAAAAACCAGAAGAAGAATATTTGCAACCAAGGAGACATCCAAAAGGCCCTTATAATTTCCAGGTTTTGATTTTAAGTTAGTTAGGGGGGACATATCTTCTAATCTTAGAGCCAGCCTTGTCAATGCCTTGCTCTTGGATTTGAAGGCTAGGGTCTTCTTATACCAAATATTAATATGAAAGATATTATAGATAAATGCAAAGTTCATAGGGCAAAGTCTAAAGTGAAAACAACTGCCCAACAAAAACATGATGAAAGTGTGGAAAACCTTATATATATTGCAGTTGATGGGAGAACGAATAAGGACACATTGCTGTATGAGGAAATTGTGGAGGAAAATGGACAGAAAACTATGAAAAAACTAAGGAACCAGAATGCCATTTAACTTTTACAAAGGAGGCACCACATGAAAGTCAATATCTGATACATAGAGTTCTCCCTAATAGTGGTGCAACAGGTGTTGTTTATGCAGAGCAAGTAGTGCATGTTTTGCATGACTTCAACAGTGAGAACACTACCATGGCTATCCTTGTTGACAACAGTAATGTCAACACAGGCTGTGAAGGTGGAATGGTTGCAATTTTAGAAAAATGTTTTTAAAAATCTTCATGCAATTGCTTGCTATTTGCACTATCATGAAATACCTTTCAGAGCTCTTTGCAAAAACACAGATGCTTGCACTAAAGGCCCTACAGAATTCAGTGCTTGTCTGGGGAAATTATGCTCAAATGAATGCCATAATTATTACACTATTAGCAGTTCTCTGCATTCAGTTTTGAAAAGTGATGAAATACATTATCTTAGTTGTGACCAAAGACTCCTGTATGAATACACAATGGATATTTCTAGAGGTAAGGTTGACGCTAGAAATGCCTCCTGGAAAATTGGTCCTTTAAACCAGGCAAGGTGGTTAACTTTGGCCATCAGGCTTATGCATTTATTGAGTTGTGGCACATATGCACAAAAGCTCACAACAAAACTCCACTCTTTAATAAATTTTATTGTAAACGTGTATGCCACTTGTCCGTTTGAAATTAAAAGAAATAATAAGTTCCACAATCAGCAAGTGTACATTTTTAATATGATCCAGAAGATCAAGAAGCAGCCTCATGAAATCCAACAGATCACTTTAAGAAATATACAAGGAAGTACATTTTGTTTACTGTCTGAAAACTTATACTCCATAGTCAAATCTGATGAAGTTGAAGCAAGGCATCAACATATTACAGCCAAAGTTTTGAGTCAGAAATTGAGACCAGCATTTTTGTATAAGGGCTCTTATATGGAGCAATTTGACTATTAAGCACTATTAAAATAGTGTTTGTTTTTCCTTATTTGTTTGTTTGTTATATTTTCACTTATAACAGAAAAAATCATTTAAGGTATTCAAATATCACTGCTTAATTCATGTCTTTTAAAGCAGATACTGAAGCCGGGGGCAGATTTTCAATTTGAAGATTTCATGCCAAATGCTCAAAAAACCGTCGAAGTATTTGACCCAATATTTTGTATCAGTACTTAATAGGTCCATACACAACTTTCGGTAAGTGAGATTTTTTAATATTTTAAAAAAATGAAAAATCAACCTGACCTAATATATATATATATATATATATATATATATATATATATTAAAAAAGGATTAATTCAAAGATGTTGAATGGCCATTTCGATATGAAGATCCCCACGGGGGATAACACATCACCTCAGCAACAGAAAAATCCTTTCAGAAACTGGAGAAAAATTAATCTACTTTTCCTTTTTAAATAGATTTGCAAAGAAATTAAAAAAGAAAATAAAAAGGAAAAATAAAGGAAAAGAAAAAGAAAAAAAGAAAAAGATAAAATAAAATCAAATAAACAAGAAAAGAAAAAATTGACATCGTCTGGGTTCATAAAAAAAAGAAAGAGAATTGTAACTAAAAATTAACAGACAGCCGTGTTAAATCGACATAAGGTTAAGCAACACGGAAAAAAGGTGGGAGATAAGAGAGATAAAGGAAGGAAGGGAGGGAAAAGAAAAGAAAAGAAAGAAAACAACGCTGGACAAATTCAAAAACCTAATTTCCCAAAAACGTTGAAGTATTAGAAAAAGGCCTTTACTTAAAAAGGCATAATTATTAATAAAAGGGAATAAAAAGATATAGGATTTAAAATAAAATTATTTTTTTTAAAAATTAGGTCATTTGAATTAAACTAAATAAAGACAACACTAGGTAAAAAAAAAAAAAAATTAATTTACAATTATACATACATATAGAAGTACACACATACATACATATACACACAATTCTACGATTAAGAATACATATATACATACACATACACACATACATTCAATTTCATACACACTTATATACACATACATGCACATGCACACATATATATATGTGTGTGTACACACCTATATACAAAAAATTCATATACACACAATATATATGTGTACACATACATGCACACATATACATACACACACACACACACATATATACATATTACATATGCACTCACACACATACATATAAAAATATAAAAAATTAATGAATATTATGAAAAGGAGCATTTAAATAGCTAAAAAATTTTTTTCCAAAAATACATATAGCCCACATACATAAATACATATATACAAATATGCACATCCACACACAAATGTACACATATACATAAAAATTACAAAAAGAAAAATTAAAAATTAAAAAATTAATAATTAAACAAAATTAAAATTTAAAAAAATTAAAAAAAAATTATAGAAAAATTTAAAATTTAAGTTTAAAATTAAAAATTAAATTTTAAAATCCGCCCTATGATGGCACTTATTAATAAATTCCCTCCTAAGGTTCAAAAGTAAGTCCTGATGAGGATACTTCAAAATCAGAATCTTCTCCAATAAACATAGCCGACACCTATCACGAAAATTTTTAGGAGTACAAGCTGAGCCTATTAATTTCCAGCTGATTATAGGGTCCTGCCCTTCCTCCTTCATTTCCCAGAACCTACGTGATAGTGCCATCTGGAATCTTTGTTTAGGGTTCGAAAACGAGTACTTGTGATTATAAAGCCTCTGTTTGAAAGGGCCCGCGGACATGCCAATATAAGTCTGGTAATTGTATTTGTTATTAGATGGAGAAATACGGGCTTCATAAATTACATGCGTGGATTTACATTTGCCTTGCACCGGGCAGGCATCCACAGAATTACAATTACATTTATTGACAATTCCGGATTTAACGTCGGTATTATTTAGGTTCATTAAAATTTGTCTATTATGGGAATTAATTATATCATCTATATTTGAGGTGCAAGAATAACTGATTTTTAGGGTGAACCTATTAAAAATTTTATTTAAGGGATTGTTATTATTATTAAAATGTTTATCGATTAATCTGAGAAAATACTTACCAATATTAAATATGAAAATACTTACCAATATTATTATATTAGTTAGCTTACAATAAGGAGGGTTAAACCAAATTATCTTCCCCTTTCTACATTTTTGGGTGTTTTTAGTTTTTGATGATTCTGGGTTTATAGCAGGCTTATCATACTTTAACTTATTAATAAAACCGCTTTTCTGAAGGGCCTTATCGTAAATTTCTTTACTTGCGTTGAAAATTTTTATATTGGATGATAATTGGTTAACCCTATTATTTACTATCTTGGGTATTTGTTTTATAATATTTTTGGGGTGGTTGGAGTGGGAGAACTATTTTCTTTGAGAAAGGGTTGGTAGGAACCATCATTTAAGTTAAGGGTGATATCTAGATAGTTTACAATTTTGAGATTGGAAGTAACCTCAACCTTAAAACCTAGAAAATTTAGGGCTCTGATAATTTTCTTTTTATAATTTTTATGTATATGTGTATGTTTGTGTGTGGATGTGCATATTTGTATATATGTGTATATATATGTATATATATATATTTATGTATGTGGGCTATATGTATTTTTGGAAAAAATTTTTTTAGCTATTTAAATGCTCCTTTTCATAATATTCATTAATTTTTTATATGTATGTGTGTGAGTGCATATGTAATATGTATATATATATGTGTGTGTGTGTGTGTGTGTGTATGTATGTATATGTGTGCATGTATGTGTACACATATATATTGTGTGTATATGAATTTTTTGTATATGTGTGTACACACATATATATGTGTGTATGCGCATGTATGTGTATATAAGTGTGTATGAAATTGAATGTGTGTATGTGTATGTATATATGTATTCTTAATCGTAGAATTGTGTGTATATGTATGTGTGTACTTCTATATGTATGTATAATTGTAAATTAATTTTTCTTTTTTTTTTAACTAGTGTTGTCTTTATTTAGTTTAATTCAAATGATCTAATTTTTTTAAAAAATAATTTTATTTTAAATCCTATATCTTTTTATTCCCTTTTATAAATAATTATGCCTTTTTAAGTAAAGGCCTTTTTCTAATACTTCAACGTTTTTGGGAAATTAGGTTTTTGAATTTGTCCAGCGTCTGTAATATTTAAAAAAAAAAAATTTTTTTCTTTTCTTTTCTTTTTCCCTCCCTTCCTTCCTTTATCTCTCTTATCTCCCACCTTTTTTCCATGTTGCTTAACCTTACGTCGATTTAACACGGCTGTCTGTTAATTTTTAGTTACAATTATCTTTCTTTTTTTTGTGAACCCAGACGATGTCAATTTTTTCTTTTCTTGTTTATTTGATTTTATTTTATCTTTTTCTTTTCCTTTATTTTTCCTTTTTATTTTCTTTTTTAATTTCTTTGCAAATCTATTTAAAAAGGAAAAGTAGATTAATTTTTCTCCAGTTTCTGAAAGGATTTTTCTGTTGCTGAGGTGATGTGTTATCCCCCGTGGGGATCTTCATATCGAAATGGCCATTCAACATCTTTGAATTAATCCTTTTTTAATATATATTTGCTCTGTAATATTTTATTACATGGAGCTCTCTTCCTGTATCATTTTGTAATATTAAAATAAAATTTTTAATATTAATTAGGATCGGGTTTTTGGAATTTACCTTCCTGCTTTTTTCCCTTGGATTGAAGTATCTGAATTAAAATATATATATATAAATATATATATATATATATATATATATATATATATAAGAGACTTAACTTAATTGGCATATTTTGTTTTCTGAAGTAATTTATTTCAGTATCATGAACCTAGTTTTAATAAATTATGAAGTAGGTTAATTAATTATTTATGTTTTATTGCCTGAATGTCACATGACGCTTTTCTCTCCAATAGTCCTCCATATAGTCTGGTCTGGGCTTTTTTGTCCCACTTCTTTTAGTATGATGTAGGGAGGAGGTATGTAATTTAACTTTGATTTTTTTTTTCTGATTGTGTATGTAAATTATATATATATATATATTATATATAATGTGTCAACTAAGGTTTTTCAATTTATACTGATATATATATATATATATATATATATATATATATATCAATATTAATAAATTTATTACTGCAAACAATGCTGAAATAGGATCCTATAAACTTCAAAAAATTATAGGTGACTATCAGTCTGGCTATCTTTATGGAAATGTAAAAATTCATAAAAAATATCATTCCCTCCGACCTATCATTTCTCAAATACCCACACCAATATAGAACCTTTCCAAAACACTTAGCAAACTAATTACTCCCTACCTTCCTAGTAAATATAGTATTAATTCCATAGATGAATTTTGAAAGATTCTCCATTCCGTAAAACCTAAGAATCAAATAATTGCATCTTTGGATGTCCAAAACTTATTCACTAATGTTCCCATCCATGAAACGATTGGCATCATTATCTGTGATGTATACAATCATGCTACTCTCCCATCAATCAATATTAAACCCACTATATGAAAAAACTATTATTAGCATGCCCCACACAAGTTCCCTTTCACGATCCCTTAGGCAATATTTATACTCAAATAGATGGTATTGCAATGGGATCTCCTTTAGGCCCACTCTTTTCTAATTATTATATGGCAAATTTAGAAAATAAAATAATTAATGACAACAATAAACCTTCTATATATGTAAGATACATAGATGACATCTTTGTTTTAGCTAAGAATATCGATCACATTGCACATCTTAAAACCAAATTTTGAAGTCACTCAGTCCCCAAATTTACATTAGAACTTAATATTAATAACAAATCACATCCCTTGATATATTCATTGATTTTAGCACACAGATTTACTACTTCTCTATATAGGAAACCAACTAGCATAAACTTGTGTCTTCTTAATTATAATAGTGAATGCCCCCAACGATATAAGTTAGCTGTTATAAAAAAACTTAATTCAACGCACACAGATATCTTCTTCCAAATGTTTATTTTATAAAGAATTACACAACATTAAGCAAGCACTTGTCAATAATGGATTTCCTAACTCCATTATAGATCAACAAATTAAAATGTATCTCAACAAAGTTAATAATAGCTCTAACAATATTGATAATATTAATAATAATGGTGTACATCAAAATAAACATAACACTATTAACTTATACTATTGCAACCAAATACATAATTACAAACAAGATGAAAAACTCTCAGAAACATAATACGTAGAAATGTTAAACCAGTGGATAGTAATAATCAAATTAAACTCATTATATATTATAAAAAATTCAAAACAATTGAGTCTCTAATAATGCTACAAGCACTAAACTAAATTCTCTACAAAATAAATAAATCTAAGATGGCATTTTATCTGAAATTACATTTTGATATTAAATTACTGAAAATTAGAAAAAACTTATATGATGGAAATAAAATATAAATGATATTGCTAAGAAGAAGAAATACAACAGCAATCTCAAGTAATTTATATTCATTATTAGGAAAATAAATTAAATTTAAAACTATTATGGCATTAATAACAAAACAAATGGGTGAATTATGTCTTTGGTCAAAAATAAAAACCAAACTAAAATGAAAAGAGAGATTTAAGAACAGGAAGTCATATTATAATATACTGTAGTTATATAGTTAATAAGAAATAAATTTAACAGGTTATATATATATATATATATATACTTATCTGTCCTGAAAGCTAAATTGTTAGTCTAGTAAGTATTTATGTCTTAGCTATTTGAAGTAGATTTTAGAGCCCAAGCAAATTAAATTAAATTGCTAGTCTACGACTTGAAAATGCTGATCCACATATTTCACAAAAATATGGTTGATCTCCAGTGTGAATTCAACTGTACTTTTTCAAATTTAAACTATTTGAAAATGCTGATTTACATATTTAACAAGAATATGGTTTTTCTCCTGTGTGAATTTGAATGTGTGTTTTCAAGAGAGTATTATCAGAAAATCCTGAACCACATATTTTGCAAGAAAATGGTTTCCCTCTATTGTGAATTCGAATGTGAGTTTTCAAATTAGAACTAGTTGATTCACATATTTCACAATATGGTTTCCCTCCAGTGTGACTTTGAACAGGAGTTTTCAAATTAGTTCTATTTAAAAATACTGATTTATATATTTTACAAGAATATGGTTTCTCTCCTGTGTGAATGCGCATGTGCAGTTTCAAACAGTAATTTCTTGAAAATGATGATCCACATACTTAACAAGTATATGGTTTTGTCTCCAGTGGGCATCTGCATGTGGGATTTTAAGTCAGATGATTAATGATAAGGTGTTTATGATGATCCAACCTGTAAATAAAAAAAGGGTATCATTAATACCCTTTTTTTTACTAATAGTACTACTAATAGTAGATTTGTGCATTATTTCAAACAGAACATCTGGCTGTCATCAATCATTTAACAAAGGTCAGAAAGATATGATTGCCTACCACAGAACTTGTCGCTAATGTGTTAATATCAAATGAAGCCTGTCACCGATTAATTTAAAGAGTTAATGTTGAATAATGTGCCTCTGATAGGAATCCTGAAATAACATTATTGTTTTAAAACTTTTGGAGAATTGAAATTTCTGATTATTCTTGCTATAAGAGAAGTTGGGAAAGAGCTTTCAGGCGACAAGGATAAACCAACCCAACATTGCCACCGTCATGTCACCGCCATTAGCTGCCTTTAATTCAGTAAATTCCATTAAGCTTCGATAAGGACCCAAAAGAATTTTGTTGTTTTAAAAGTTGTATAGAGAATTGAAAAGCTCTGATATTTTTAATGAAACTTGGAAAAGACATTTTTATTTGAAGATTGAAAGCTCTGATATTTTTAAATAAATCCTCTCTCCGTTGTAAACTGGCCTTTCGACAAATCCACTTTTGTATTTAATAAGTTTTTTTTATTATAAAGACATTCTTTGTAACTCTCCAGACATCTTCAAACTTATTTATTCATTTATTTATTTTTTGGTGCCTGTTAATTTTGTTTTTAACCACAAGTGTCCGGTCTGGACCTGGTGGAAAGACGGCCAATGGATTTGCACAATGCGACTTTCTGAGATCAAATCACAGCATGGGCAGTGGGTCCATTGTTGCAATAGACATATTGAAGACCAGCTTGTGATGAAATCATCACAACCAGCAGCAGCGACCTGAAAGCGTTGACATAACTGGTGCCATTTCGACATCATCACAGCGGGATCCGTTCCGGAACTAGCAAGCATTCGAACAAACCAGCCAGCCGGGTGGCAGTGTCACAATTGGAGAATGCTAATCAACTGTCTTTTTTTCTTCAATATTAGCAGATTTTCTAAAAAGTAGCTCCGAATTGTGAAAATAAAAATGCAATAAAGGTATGCCATTTTTATTTGGCAAAAAAAAAAGTTTGCTGCTTGTGGACGCCATACATTTTTATCTTTACTCAAGAACCTGTCAACACAATCTTGATTTACAACGCGTACAGGTCAAAAAGTTCAAATTTCTGATTAAGAAATAGTTTTATTCTAAATTTCAAGCTATAAATAAGTAATATTTGTGTAAATCAAATTAATTTAACTTAAAATTTGCCAATTTGCCAAAATAATGTTTCACAGATGTATATTTTATTTTTGCAAGAAATTTAAAACCGAGAATTAACTTTTGTTTACAAAAATGTCAATTGCTCAAAAATGGTTGCAACTTCAAAAATTAAAAAAAAAACTCAAAATTTTATATTCCAATCAATATAATTTCTGCTTGAAATAAACCAGAGTATTTTGCTTACTGGAAATAGTAAATTTAAATTATTTAGCTGTACCTATATGACTAGACTAGAGAAAATGTGTGAAAAGAGTAAAACTTGAATTTAAATAGAAAAATCAAATTTTGTCTTTAATTCACATTTGCTTTACCATTTTCAAATGAAACCAAAACTTAAATACAAATAAGACATTTAATAAATTATTTCAAATGCTTTTGTTTGTTGTTAGTCATTTAGGAAATCAGTGATCGTTCGTCTAACTTACATTTTCATGGCGAATCTAAAAGCTTTTCATAGAAAAACAAACAGGATTAAGATGCTTGACTTGATATTTTTTATCAACATTGACAGTATTAGGCAATGAATAAAACTTCAGATTTTTAAGGAAATTTCAATTTATAAAGATTCATTGTTTGAAAATAAGCCGCGTTTATTGTAAATGTATGAAGGCAAATAGAAGAAAGAAATTACAGGAAACGGTGTAAAAGGAGAATTTGTTCCTTGTTAATCCTATAGTCTGACTTTGCTTTTTGCGTAACGTAATTTATTGCAATGTCAACTTGTCTGAAATTACTTTCTTTTAGAATTCCATTAACTGACGAAATTTCTGGCTTCACGTTTTCGTCTACTGTTGGTGACACTCATAGATTAAAACAAAAAAAACAAATCAATTGGAAGAAGAAACTTTTAATCCTCCAGAACCGATGATTGCTGCTAAAAAAAAAAAAAAAAAAAAAAATGATTCAGGATATGAAATGGCCTCAAAACTCGAAATGCAACATTGCACGGCCAAAATGACTTGAAGTCAAAATGTAATTAACTGTTTTAGATCACAACAGACAGCCAGACTACGGTATCACATTTGTAACATGGAACTTCCTTTATCAGGAACAAATTTATCTGACACCGTTATGTGGTTTACTTTTTTACTTCTCGTCTCACTTTGACGAATGTGCGTTATGGATATATATATATGTATATATAAGTTTTAAAAATATTCTAAAATTTCTTCCTTCATCGAGTAGGTATGATGTGTAATTAATGCGTGAAGACTACAATACCTCACAAAAATTGAAAAAAAAAAAACTCATTTCTTTTTCATATTTTTTTATTACATCTGTTTGGTTTGTATAATTTGTTGTTGAACATTTCAATAGCATTTATTTGTTTGTTAATCCAAACATTGAAATTATAAACTTTTTTTTCTGTTAATTCCTACTTGTTTCATTTTTAAAAATTTTTTCTCAATTTGTTATGAATGTGGGTACCTCGACAAATTTCTGATACCTAGGGGTAAAAACAATTTGAAAAGCTTTCCTTTTTCTTTTAATTTCTCAATTGAACGAAAGCAGAAGGCGATTTAGGAAAATGTCAATTTTCTATCGTTTTTTGGAGTTTTTCGGTGTTTTTTTTCATTTAAATTTTAGATTTCCACCACCTTTTTTTAATCCTACAACTGAAATTACACATTTTTATTTTGTTATATCTCTACTTCCCTCATTTTTTATTAATTAATTGTGAATGATTCATAATTAATGGATAAAAAAAATGAAGAACGTAGGAATATAACAGAGAAAAATATATAATTTCAATTGTAGCATTAGCAAAGGCCATTGAAATGAAAAAAAGAATATATATATATTTATGCTCTCACACCCTGATTGAGCACTCTGAAAGAGTGGGAGACTTTGTAAACAGTAGCTACTCCAGCATTTACGCATTGCTCATTCGATAATGAATTGGAGCACTCTAGTTATTGGGCATGTTTATACGCGCTAAAAAGCCTGCCTTCTTCTACTGGATGCTTGTGCCCTAGGGGTAGAATCGCCAACTGACACACATTCGGTCGGGTTTCAATATATACATATATCCAAAAAAGAGCAAAATAAAAAAAATTAAACCTTTTATAATTGTTTTTAACCTTAGGTATCATAAAATTGGAGGAAACTACATTCACATTTAATTGGGTAGAAAAATGAGAAAAGTAAGAATTTAACAATAAAAAAATTCTAATTTGAATGGTAGAAATAGCAAAGGCTGTTGAAATCTAATCACAAATTGAAAATAGAAAAAACTACACATAAAAAAGTAAAAAAAAAAGTGGTTTTCCTGTTACCTTTTGCGTTACTAAAAATTTAATTTAATTTTAGATATTAGGTACCTAAGTTTAACAACAATTGGAAAAGCTGTCCTTTTATTTTGTAACTTTTTGGTTTTCAATTAAATTGAATGAAAGCAAAATGCAATGAAGAAATGATTTTTTTATCTTTTTTTATTTTCAAGTTTTTATTTCAACAGATATTCCTAATTCTACCATTGAAATTATAAATTTTTTTATTGTTAAATTCCGGCTTTTCTCTTTTTGGTCATGTCTGTAGAATTTAGAAATGTTCATTTTTATAGTAATTGTTTATTTACTTTTAAGATTGAAAAATTAAAATTTACAAATATTCCTACTTTTACAACTACGTAACAGATTTTTTAAAAATTTGCCAAGAACTTAAAAAATTTTCAAAATAATTTGTGAATAATTCTTGAAAGTTTCATTAAAAAACAACAATTTGTAAGCAATTTGTAGTCCATCATGTCTGAGGCATTTCAAAAAGATTTCCCCTGCAATCCTCTCTGCTGCCAGTTCCATCCTGTCTGCAACATTAACCGTCTCTGCTACAACATCAACCGTTTCTGCTGCAAATCCATTTCGCATCACAAATTAAGTTGTTCAACTGCTCAAATTGTTAGTCCAAAAAATAATGTGACCATTACAAATATAAAGAAAAAACTTTAAATTTTCATTAAAAAACAATTATTATTATGTATTAAAATTTATATCCATCATGAAATATCTGAAGAGAAAAAAGTTTTCCTTTTCCTTTTTTCATAATAGTAATTTATAAAGATTTAAAAAGGTTTGTGGGGTTGGGAGCAGGACTAACAACCCTGCTCCATGAAAAATTAAATTTATATCCTGCAAAAATTTCATTTGACATACTTCTTAAGAATGTTTCATTTTAGTGTGTGAAGAAAAAAATATACTTTTAAAATGTTTACATATAACCCTGTAACAATTCTTTATGGTAAGATTACTTACATGTGTACACTTATCTCTGAACTGGCAATGTTTGGCTACTTTTTTTTTCAGCATGTGTTTCCATGTACTTCTTTACTTTTGCTCTTTGTGCAAATGCCAATCCACATATTTCACAAGGAAATGATTTCTTTCCAGTGTGAATTCGAACGTGTGCTTTCAAATTAGAACTAAATGAAAATGTTGATCCACATATTTCAAAAGAATACGGTTCCTCTCCAGTGTGAATTTGAATGTGGCTTTTCAAAGTGCAACTATTTGAAAATGCTGATCCACATGTTTCACAAGAATATAGTTTCTCTCTGGTGTGAGTTCGAATATGATATTTCAAACTGTAATTAGTTGTAAATGCTGATCTGCATATATCATATGAAAATGGTTTCTCTCCAGTGTGAATTCGAATGTGTGTTTTCAAACTATAATTACTTGAAAATGTTGATCCACATCTTTTGCAAAAATATGGTCTTTCCCCCACTGTGAATTTTACTGTGCTTTTTCAAATTTAAACTATTTGAAAATGCTGATTTACATATTTTACAAGAATATGGTTTGTTCCCTGTGTGAACTTGAATGTGCGTTTTCAAGAGAGTTTCATCAGAAAATCTTGAACCGCATATTTTGCCAGGAAATGGTTTCCCTCTATGGTGAATTCGAATGTGAGTTTTCAAATTAGAACTACTTGAAAATGTTGATCCACATATTTCACAAGAATATGGTTTCTCTCCGGTGTGAATTTGAATGTAGTTTTTCAAATTAGAAGCATTTACAAATACTGATTTACATATTTTACAAGAATATGGTTTCTCTCCAGTGTGAGTTCGAATGTGAATTTTCAAACTAGAACTATTTGAAAATGCTGATTTACATAATTTACAAGAATATGGTTTCTCTCCAGTGTGATTTCGTGTGTGCAGTTTTAAACAGTAATTCCTTGAAAATGATGACCCACATACTTCACAAGTATATGGTTTCTCTCCAGTGGCAGACTGCATGTGGGATTTTAAGCCAGTTGATTAATGATAAGATGTTAATGGCAATCCAACCTGTAAATAAAAGAAAAGGATATCATTAAAGACGTAAATTAGTGCATTATTTCAAACAGAACATCTGGCTGTCATCAATCATTTAACAAATGTCAGAAAGATATGATTTCTGTGATTAAGAAATACTTTTATTCTAAATTTTATGCAATAAACAAGTAATCCCTTTGTAAATCAGATTAATTTACCTTCTAATTTGCTAATTTTTCAAAAATAATATGTCATAGATGTATATTTTATTTTTACAAGAATTTTAAAACTGAGAAGGAATTTTTGCTTAAAAATGTGTCAAAAATAGCTGAAAGATTTTCGTAAATTTCAAAATTTTAGAGACCACTCAATATAATTTCCTTTTGAAATACACTTGAGTATTTTGATTATGGGAAATAATAAATTGAATCATTTAGCTTTGAATTAAAATTTACCGTCTAATTTACTAATTTTTCACAAATATGTCATAGATGTATATTTTATTTTTACAGAAATTTTAAAACTGAGAAGGAATTTTCATTTGATATTCTGTCAAAAATGGCTGAAAATTTTTTGTAAATTTCAAAATTTTAGATACCAATCAATATAATTTTCATTTGAAATACACTTGAGTATTTTGCTTACTGGAAATAATAAATTGAATCATTTAGCTTTGAATTAAAGCTTTCATTTTAGCTTTAAGAAAACTATTTTTAAAAATTCAATTTAAAAGTTAAATAATAAAAATGAGTGAAGTTAGCTTGTTTAAAATTTAAAAAAGAAAAGTCCCTCCAATCATTCGCTGAAAAAACAACATACCATTATTTCAAACGGCCCAAATTTAATAAGTTTGTATTGTCAAAATGCATATATTATTATTAGGATCAAACTACTTTTAAATTATTTAAGTTTCTTATCTTTACTAACATAATAAGATTTTATTTTAAAATTTTTCTTTTTCATCAATACGTGGCCAGATTTTGACAAGAGTTTACTACAGCAAATATAATATTACAAAACTCACATTTTTGCCATTAAAAAACACATTAATTTGGAAATTCGTGCAAAAAGTAAAGTGGTTGGATTTTGATAAAACTTATTAACAAATGACTGAAATTATTATTTATTATTTTCATAAAATCTTGGTAAACATACATTTTTATACACATGTTACCCCCTCTAATTAATTTCCTGAAATTTCTAGAAATTGATGACTGTCACTGGAATTTGGTTATTAATTAAATGCAGAATGCATTGAGAAATATAAAACACATTTTTTTTTACAGTTGCTCATTTTCAGAAAATCTGTTCTAATTAGTGAAAACAAATATGCAATAAAATTATGCATTTTTTTATTTACATAACATTTTAATTGCTTTTAGAAACAATATATATTAAGAATATCATAAAATATCTGAAGAGAAAAATGCTTGAATGAACAATGAATTTTTGCAAGAATTATTTTCATTTTTAATCATAATAATTTATAAAGATTAAAAAATCTTAATATTTCTTCGAATCATCATCCCAATTAAATTATTAAGTCATTAAGTGAGTTTATACAAACCTTCATGCACAAAGGTTTTTAAAATAATTAAAACACTGCTTTCCTATGTGTGCTGCTTTTTTATGTTTCTATCTGTCTTATTTTTATGGTAGTCCATAAATGCCATATCATTAAAAGATCATGTTTCAAGGGTTAATCTCCTCATGAAACATTCACTTGGGTTTCATAAATTTATGTCAATCATTTACTAATGTGTTGATCGTTCAAAAATGACCCAAAAATTTTATATCTCAAAATTTTAGATTCCAATCAATACAATTTCTGTTTAAAATACACAAGACATTTTTGCTTACTGGAAAATAGTAAATTCCCTCATTTAGCTTTCAACTGAGATCAAATTAAAGCTTAAAGAGAAATGTTTATTTTCAAAACTTTAAATCTTAAAGCTTTTCCTAGAAAAACAAACAGGATAAATTTCTACGCACACACTATACCAGAATAGATGCTTCCAGACTCATCAATTAACACCTTTCTTTTTTCCACTTGTAGCAAAGTTTTATTTAGTTGAATAAAGCTTAGTATTTTTACTGTTGTTCTGAGTTCATATTTACTTTAGATATATATTACAGGATTAAGTTGCTATTGGACTTCAAATTTCATTTAACCATCAAAAACATTTGGCAATCAATAAAACATCCAATTTTTAAAGAACCTGCAATTAAAAAAAGATTCATTATTTAAAAATAGATCACATGTAGTTTCTGGACTGAAGAAAAGAATTACAGCAAATGGCATAAAAGAAGCATTTGTTTCTAGCTCCAAAACAGTCCAAGTCAAAATCTTATTTTTAACAAAAAGTGAAAAAAGCAAAATTAAAATAAAAAGCTCTTAAAAATCCAACATTTGACAAAGACATTTGTTTCAATGAAAATTATTTGCTTTAATAATCAATTGACATAATTTGTTAAAAATGTGATACAAAGTTTTTACAACTTTTTGCCTTTAAGGGCCACCATACTTACAAATAAAAGCACTTATCTAAACTGGGTACTTCCAATCATTTTCAATACCTAAATGGAAAAATTAAATTTTTAAAAATAAAAAAAAATTTCTTGAAGCTTGAATTTTAGCTTTAATTGAAAGCCAAGAGAGTAAATTTACTTATTCCTGTAAGTGAAATACTCTGGTGCATTTCAAACTGAGATTATATTAATTGGAGCTTCAAAGTTTTTAATTTTAAAAAACTTACAATTTTTGGCCATTTTTCATCAATTGATGTATGTTGTAAAGAGTAGCCAATTCTTAGTTTTAAAAAATATTGTAAAAATAAAATATACCTCACTGAAATATTTTATTAAAATTAGCAAATGTAAGCATACGTTAATCTGATTTAACACCAGTATTACTTGCTTACTCTTTGAAATGTATGACTAAAACATTTCATAATCACTGGAAGTTTTATTAAGGGCATCTGAGGTGACAAATCATTTAATTACAAACAGAACCCATCAAAAAAACTTACTGTGGCAGCCAAACATGATACAGTTGTATGTATTGTAGCTGAATCATACGTTTTGATTTTTAACTACATAGTAAAATTGTAAATTTAACATGATATTTTCAGCAAATATATAATATTTTATAGAAATTTAATTAGTTTAATTTATAATTTCAATGGTAGGATTAGCAAAAAGGTAACAAAAACAGGTCAAGCACGAGTTATGAAAAATTGAAAAAGAAAAGCTTTTTTAATTTCTGTAAGGTACCTACATTCACAATTAATGTAAAAAATGATCAAACTAAGAAGTAAATTACTTCAAATTTTGAAAGTGGGATTTGAGAAGCCTGTTGTTGAGTGATTCAGTAAAACATAGAATTGAAAAGAATTGCACACTGAATATAAATGTTCATTTAGAGAAATTTTTTCCTGTAAGAGGGACAACCCTTGAATCCCATTAACTTTTAATTATAAATATCACAGATGGCCACCCGTATAAATAAAATATGGGTAATCAACATGTACCCAATTAAAATGTTTTAATTATTTTTCCAAATCCATTGACTTGATTATCTGTAATAAGCTTTTCAATTTTTGATGAGTAAATATAGTCTTCACACATTAATTTAACAACAAAAAAGGAAAGTTTAAAAGATTTTTGAAATTTTATAGATTATAAGAAAAATCAAAACAAGTCTTATAAAAATGTATTATTCATTCGAAAATTGTTTTGTTTTCAGACTGATATATTGTTTATGCAACTAAAAGTTTATCTAAATAAAAAATGGCATAGTTTTATTGCATTTTTGTTTTTGCAATTTACAGCAGATTTCCTAAAAATTCTTCTGAAACACTCAACAACAGGCTTCTGAAAGCTTGCATTCAAAAATTTGAAGTAATTTACTTCTAAGTTTCATCATCTTTTACAATAATTGTGAATGTAGATACCTTACAAAAATTGAAAAAGCTTTCTTTTTATTTTTTCTATTTTTTTATAACCAGTGTTGGGTCTGTTTTCATTGTACATTTCAATAGCATTTTTGCTAATCTTACCACTAAAATTAAAATTTTTTATTCTTTTAAATTTGTACTTCGCATAACAATTCATAAATTGAGTTTGGTTATTTAAATTTCATTCTTTCTTATTAAATTGTAAAATTATTTTAAAAGTAAGGTTCATATTATTTTAATTTTCATTTCTTCAGAAAGCCTATTCAAATGTATGATTGTAAAGCTAAACTAACTAAAATTCTACAAAATATAACATAATTGCTGAAAATATTATTTTGAATTTTACTATGTAGTTAAAAACAAAAAAACAACATGCATGATTACATAAAATCATGTTATCTCAGACCATCATACTTAGTGTTTTTGATGGCTTGTGATTGTCATTAAATCATTCATCATCTCAGATGACCCTTACAAGAGGACTACCATGATTAATAAGCAAGTAATACTTGTTTCAAATCCGATTAATGTAATTTTAAATTTGCTAATTTTAATAAAATAATGTTTCAATGTGGTATACTTTTTCGAAAAAAAATTTTACATTTCAATCGATATAAGTTTGTTTCAAATACACCACAGCATAACTGGTTTAAGTAAATTTACTCTCTTGACTTTAAATTAAAGCTAGGTACCACCAAAAAATGACTGGAAAAACAGCATAATATTCAGGAAAAGGACCTCAAAATAATAAAAACAAAGTTTTATCGACAAAATGTGTGTGTTATCATGAATAGGATAGACTATAGTATTTTTAATTATTTTTTTTTAAATGTTTTTAATTTTTTCTGAAATGTTTGAAATTTTAATAGAATATCTTGTCTTCTCTCAGTACGAGACCTAAATTGTCCAAGTGTTTATAACGGCAAAATATAATATTACGCAAAGCACTTTTTTGACTGTGATAAACACATTAATTTGCAAGTTCTTGCAAAAATCAAATAATGGTCAGATTTTGATGAAAATTTCAGGACTTTTAAGTGAAATGATTGAGTGAAATCAGTTTTGAAATGATTATTTTTAGAAAATATTGGTAAAAATATATATTTTATTTTTACATATGTGACCCCACCCCCACCAATTAATTCCCAGAAATGTCTAAAATTTCGCCATCGATCACCAATAAACCTAATATTAATTAAATTCAAGAGTCATTAGATAATGCTAATAAACTGTCTCTTTTTCTTCAATATTAAAAGATTTTCTAAAAAGTAGCTTCGAATTCTGAAAACAAAAATGCAATAAAAATATCTTTTATTTGGATAAACATTTAATTGTTTTTATGAACATTATAAATTAAGTATATCATAGTCTGCATAGAAAAAAAATCAATGAATAATAAATTATTACAAGAATTTTTTCATAATATATAGATTCAAAAATATTTTGTAAAACAATTTTAAACATTTTGATGTATCTGCTTAATAATAACAAACATTTTGCCAATAAAACAGTTCTTATTTAGTTTAGGCCTTTTCCCTTCATACTATGCTGTTTTTTCAGTGATTTTTTTTGGTGCTACCTGGATTTTTATGTATCAGCAATTCCTGTAAGAAAAATATTTGAAAATATTTTGAAATGTTTGAAAAATGCCTCAAAAGAATGATTTATTTAAAAAAAGAAATTCAGTTTTCTTTTTCATTCTCATTCGTTTTAGGCTAATATCTTTCAAATAAAAGCGAATGTAAGCAAATTTCTTTCAAAGAAGAAGACATTTCATAAATGATTTCAAAATCCATGACAGTTTGTCAAATACGCTTTTATTTTTTTATTCATTTTACTTAATACTGTTTTTTTTAGAGATTTAGTGGAAATTATCTGACAATATGAATGATAACTAAAGAAATTTTTTACAAAGCCAGAAATTTTTGCAGGAAAACAGCACAGCACAATGAAAAAGGCCACAAACTAAAAAATAAAGCTTTATTCTCAAAATGTTGATGCTATTATTAAGATGAAAGATGTAAGTATTTTTTAATTATTTTCTGAAATTTTTAATCCTTTCTAACATGTCTCAAATTTTGTTTTGTTTCTCATTGCCATGTCTTAATTTTTAACATTGACTTTTTTGCACTTGTTTTCTGTTGAAAACACATTTATTTGAAAATCCAATGTCTGAATTTAATAAAATTTCAAGGACTTATTACAAATAATGTAATTAATTGAGAATAAATTTTCATTCACTGCAAAATAGTTAAACACAGGACTCACTGAGGAATATAAAGCAACTTTTACATTTTAATTAAACTATAACTGTTTCTTTTTAAAAAACGTTGGTAAAAAAAAATTTTTTAAATGTTTTACCCACCACTTACTTAATTTCATTAAATTTTGCACAGAACCTTCACGTTTATGGAATTTGTGTTTTTTGTTAAAAGTACAAGTCATGGAGATTGCAAATCACCTACTTTTTTTTTTCAAATTTGTACTATTTAACTGGAAATCAGCTTTGAATTGAAAAATAAAGAATCCAATAAAATACCAGGAAATCAAAATTTAACTTATTCATTTTTCTTTCAGTCTACGGTTGTGTTTTAACGGGAAACAACT
The DNA here is from genome assembly GCA_037127315.1 of Ascarosepion bandense. Lineage (NCBI taxonomy): Eukaryota > Metazoa > Mollusca > Cephalopoda > Sepiida > Sepiidae > Ascarosepion > Ascarosepion bandense. The sequence goes on along the minus strand of JBBBDQ010002433.1, from coordinate 623,634 downwards.
ATTGCTTTTTAGTCTTTTGTGCCAACATCCAAACAGTCTGAGCTTCAGGACCATGGATTAGTTTTAAAGATTTCATTACACCCGAGCAATGATGATCTATCCTGCTAGTAATTTATAATAGTTTAAAATCGTGTAAAATTCTGTATTAGCACATTTATTGAATGTGATAAAATAATTAATTGGAAACAAAATTTACGAGTCCCAAATTGCAAAGATAATAAACGTAGTTACGCTATTTTTTTTTAATGTAATTTTTAATTTATTATATTTTTACCTTATTTTCATGTATGGTAGACTGAAAGTGCCATTATTATGAAACGGTTACGTAATTTAAGAGTTTTATCCCTTTACTTAGAATTATGAAAATTTTCGGTTTTGGGCATGCGTACAACCAGTCATCACCAAATCAGTCACAAATCCGTCAAACCTTCAATCAGATGAACACAACCAATTGTTAATAATTGGTTGTATATTACTTTTGTAAACTAAAAGTAAGTAATATTTCTTTTTAAATCAGCTTAATTTAACTTCCAGCTTTCTAATTTTACTAAAATAAAGTGTCAGAAATCTTTTGAAATATTTTTAAAATCAATAAATTTTTGTTTGTTTACAAATTTCTTTTAGGCACCTCAACTCATTTTTCTATACCTAAATTTAAATTTTCAAAATAAATAAGTTATCTTCAGGCTTTAAAATTAGTTTTAATTGAAAGCCAATGGATTAAATTTACTAATTTCAGTAAGCAAAATACACTGGTGTATTTTAAACTGAAATAACATAATTTTCGATCAACATAGATCGGAAATAAAAATTTTCTAAATTTTAAAAGAATTTATAAAAATTAAAAAATTTCCGCCATTTTTCATCAATTGTAAACAGAAGCCAATTCTCGGTTTTAAAAAAAAATCTTACAAAAATAAAATACACCTCACTGACATTATTTTTTTCAAATTACCAATTTAAACTTACTTTAGGTTGACTTGAAACACTTACTGCTTGAAAAATGTTTCAAAAAGCATTCCTCAATTATGGCAGCCTTGTTATCACAGCTGTCAACACCTTATCAGGAGGCAATAATGAATGATTTACAACAGCTAGCCAAAAGTATGGAAGATGAGTTTGGTATAAATCTTATTCATACAAATTGTTTTTGTTTATTTTTTAGCTATATTAAAATTGAAAGTTTCACACAGTTTTCAGCAATTATCCAATATTTGAAATTTTAGTTAGTTTAGCTTTGTAGGCTTACATCTGAAGATGTTTTATGAAAAATAAAAATTAAGATAATATAAAACATTCTTTTACAAAATTTACAAAGAGTTAACTCAATAATTTGTGAAATGTTATGGTATTTATTAATTTTTATTTTTAATATCTATTTTTCATATTATTTTTAGGTACCTCTACAAATTGTCAATTTCACTATTATTTTCTTTTTTTTAACAAAATTAGAAAATTAGGAATTAAAATGTAAAAGTTGCTTTAAATTTTCCACCATTATTGATTGATTGACACATTATGTAAACAGTAGCCAACTTTCTGTTTAAAAAAATCTTGAAAAAATAAAATATACATCACAGACACGTTTTTAAAGTCAATTGTTTAAATTGAAACTTACCTTAATCTGATTTCACACAATAGTAATTCCTTACTTTATGAAATTTAAGACAGAAAGCTTATCTTAAATACAGTAGTCCTGTCATCAACATAACACGAGGTGCCAATTGATTGCATAATGACAGGTGCCGTCTGTCAACAACCCAAGTATGGCATCTGGACGTGCCAAATTTTTATGTATCTAAAAAACCGGTTTCTGTTTTTTAACTGCATAGTTAACCATAACATAATATTTTCATCAATTACATAATATCTTATACAATGTTCATTTAGCTTTATAGCTATATGAATGAATATGCTTTCTGAATAAATAAAATTTACAGATATATATCCCGTACAAACAAAAAATGGGAAATATGTTCATAAAAGCAATTTAAAAGTTTATTCAAACAAGAAAAGGCATAGTTGTATTATATTTTTGTTTTCCTAATTCAGGGCAGATTTTCTAAAGACAGTTGATTAACATTCCCCAATGAACTCCTGAATTTAATTAAAACTATTTATATGTTGAGACCTAGTCACATTTTTCAACATCTGAAAATTAAGGGGGTGGGGGGGGAACAAATTCAAAAATGTTTTTACCATATTTTCTAAAAATAATAATTTCAAAACCTATTTCAGTCATTTATGAATAAGTCCTGAAATTTTCATCAAAATCAGATAATTATTTGCTTTTTTGCAAGAATTTCCAAATTAATGTCTTTCAGAGTCACGTAATAAAATCTAGCATCAATGATGAGAGAAAAAAAAACTCTTCTCCCATTAAATGAGCCTGATAGAACATCTTAAAATAATTTTTAAAAATTGTAAAAATAATTAAAAAATACTTGGATCTATCCTCTTCATTGACATACTTCTTAAGAATGTTTCGTTTTAGTGTGTAAAGAAGAAAATTTACTTTTAAAATTTTAGCATATAGCCCTGTAAAAATTCTTTATGGTAAGATTACTTACATGTGTACACTTATATCTGAACTGGCAATGTTTCATTACTTTTTTTTCCAGAATGTGTTTTCATGTGCTTCTTTATTTTTGGTCTTTGTGCAAATGCCAATCCACATATTTCACAAGAATATGGTTTCTCTCCAGTGTGAATTCGAATGTGTGCTTTCAAAGTAGAACTTTTTGAAAATGCTGACCCACATACTTCACAAGAATATGGTTTCTCTCCAGTGTGAATTCGAATGTGAGTTTTCAATTCAGAATTAAGTGAAAATGTTGATCCACATATTTCACAAGAATACGGTTTCTCTCCAGTGTGAACTCGAATGTGCTTTTTCAAAGTGCTACTATTTGAAAATGCTGATCCACATGTTTCACAAGTATATGGTTTCTCTCCAGTGTGAGTTCGAATATGATTTCTCAAACCATAATTAGTTGTAAATGCTGACCTGCATATTTCACATGAAAATGGTTTCTCTCCAGTGTGAATTCGAATGTGTGTTTTCAAACTATAACTACTTGAAAATGTCGATCCACATCTTTCACAAGAATATGGTTTCTCTCCGGTATGAATTCGAATATGTGCTTTCAAAGAATGACTATGTAAAAATGTTGATCCACATATTTCGCAAAAATATGGTCTTTCTCCAGTGTGAATTTTACTGTGCTTTTTCAAATTTAAACTATTTGAAAATGCTGATTTACATATTTTACAAGAATATGGTTTCTCTTCTGTGTGAACTTGAATGTGCGTTTTCAAGAGAGTTTTATCAGAAAAGCTTGAACTGCATATTTTGCATGAAAATGGTTTCTCTCTAGTGTGAATTTGAATGTGTGTTTTCAAATTAGAACTAGTTGAAAATGTTGATCCACATATTTCACAAGAATATGGTTTCTCTCCAGTGTGACTTCGAATGTGAATTTTCAAATGCGAAGCTTGTGAAAATACTGATTTACATATTTTACAAGAATATGGTTTCTCTCCAGTGTGAGTTCGAATATGAATTTCCAAACTGTACCTATGTGAATATACTGATTTACATAATTTACAAGAATATGGTTTCTCTCCAGTGTGAGTTCGCATGTGCAGTTTTAAACAGTAATTCCTTGAAAATGATGACCCACATACTTCACAAGTATATGGTTTCTCTCCAGTGGCAGACTGCATGTGGGATTTTAAGCCAGTTGATTAATGATAAGGTATTAATGGCAATCCAACCTGTAAATAAAAGTAAAGGGTATCATTAAAGAGGTACATTAGTGCATTATTTCAAACAGAACATCTGGCAGTCATCAATCATTTAACAAAGGTCAGAAAGTTATGATCTGTGATTAAGAAATACTTTTATTCTAAAGTTTATGCAATAAACAAGTAATCCCTGCATAAATCAGATTACTTTACCTTCTAATTTGCTAATTTTTCAAAAATAATATGTCATAGATGTATATTTTATTTTTGCAGAAATTTTAAAACTGAGAAGGAATTTTTGTTTAAAAATGTGTCAAAAATAGCTGAAAAATTTTTGTAAATTTCAAAATTTTAGATACCAGTCAATATAATTTCCATTTGAAATACACTTGAGTATTTTGCTTACTGGAAATAATGAATTGAATCATTTAGCTTTGAATTAAAGCTTTAATTTTAGCTTTAAGAAAACTATTTTTAAAAATTCAGTTTAAAAGTTAATAATAAAAATGAGTGAAGTTAGCTTGTTCAAAATTTAAAAAAGAAAAGTCCCTCCAATCATTCGCTGAAAAAACAACATACCATTATTTCAAACGGCCCAAATTTAATAAGTTTGTATTGTCAAAATGCATATATTATTATTAGGATCAAACTACTTTTAAATTATTTAAGTTTCTTATCTTTACTAACATAATAAGATTTCATTTTAAAATTTTTTCTTTTTCATCAATACGTGGCCAGATTTTGACAAGAGTTTACAAATAGTACAAAACTCACATTTTTGCCATAAAAAAAACATTAATTTGGAAATTCGTGCAAAAAGTAAAGTGGTTGGATTTTGATAAAACTTATTAACAAATGACTGAAATTATTATTTATTATCTTTATAAAATCTTGGTAAACGTACATTTTTATACACATGTTACCCCCTCTAATTAATTTCCTGAAATTTCTAGAAATTGATGACTGTCACTGGAATTTGGTTATTAATTAAACGCAGAATGCATTGAGAAATATAAAACACATTTTCTTTCTTACAATTGCTCAGTTTCAGAAAATCTGTTCTAATTAGTGAAAACAAATATGCAATAAAATTATGCATTTTTTTATTTACATAACATTTTAATTGCTTTTAGAAACAATATATATTAAGAATATCATAAAATATCTGAAGAGAAAAATGCTTGAATGAACAATGAATTTTTGCAAGAATTATTTTCATTTTTAATCATAATAATTTATAAAGATTAAAAATCTTAATATTTCTTCGAATCATCATCCCAATTAAATTATTAAGTCATTTTAAGTGATTTGTAGGATTTTCTGTAACGCTAACTCAAATCAAAACAAAATTTTCTGCCAAAATTTCTATCATGTTAAAAGGGATCAAAAAATTTTATAAAGTAAATGAAAGTTACTTTGAACTTTCCTCTTAATAATAATATAAACATTTTGATAGAAAAACTTGTCTTATTAAGTTTTGAACCTTTGTAAATAGGTACCTCCAATCAATTTTTAGATACCTATCTTCAAGCTTTAAAATTGGGTCTATTTGAAAGCCAAGGGATTAAAGTTAGTAATTCCAGTAATCAAAATACACTGGTGTATTTTAAACTCAAATTATATCGATTGGAATCCAAAAGTTTTCAAAAAAAAAAAAAAAAACTTTAAATTTTCTGCCATTTTTTGAAATTTTTGATTGATTGACACATTATGTAAACAGTAGCCAACTTTCTGTTTAAAAAATCTTGAAAATAAATATATATATATATATACATCGCAGACACTTTTTTAAAGTCAATTGTTTAAATTGAAACTTACCTTAATCTGATTTCACACAATAGTAATTCCTTACTTTATGAAATTTAAGACAGAAAGCTTATCTTAAATACAGTAGTCCTGTCATCAATGTAATACGAGGTGACAATTGATTGAATATGACAAGCTTCTGGGGGTCAACACCCAAATAGGGCATCTGGAAGTGCCAAAATTTGATGTATCTAAAACACCGGTTTCTGTTTTTTAAATGCATAGTTAACCATAACATAATATTTTCATCAATTACATAATATTTTAATATGTTCATTTAGCTTTATAGCTAGATGAATGAATATGCTTTTTGAATAAATAAAAATTAAAATTTCCTTTAAAATAATTTTATAATTTAATAAGAAAGAATGAAATTAAAATAACCCAACTAAATTAAGAAATATTATGCTAATTATTATTTTTTATTAGTTTTTTCAACAGTTACTTATTTAAATTAAAATTTAAATGAAATTTAAAATTTAATTTAAATGAAATTTAAAATAACCCAACTAAGTTAAGAAATATTGTTCTAATTATTCTTTTTTATTAGTTTTTCAGCAGTTACTTATTTTATAAAATTTTAGTTTAGCTTTATAGCTGGATGAATGAATATGCTTTCTGAATAAATAAAAAGTAATTTCTTTTAAAATAATTTTAAAATTTAATAAGAAAGGATGAAATTAAAATAACCCAACTAAGACACACATGAAATAAACAGTAAAGTTCAGATACGAAAATTGTAAAGGGAAAATGTACGGGCGGAAAACTTGTATATACGTAGGTACCACCAAAGAAAAAAAAAAATATCACTGCTCATTTTTGATACCTCAATTTAAATTTAATTTTTAAAAATTAAAATGTTTTCTTGAAGCTTTAATTGAAAGCCAAGAGATTAAATTTACTAATTGCAGTAAGAAAAATAACCTAGTTTAGTTCAAACTGAAATTATATTGATCAGAATCAAACATTTAAATGCTGAAAATTTTTTATTTAAATTTACCGCCATTATTGATTGATCGACACATTATGTAAATATTATGTAAACAGTAGCTAAATTTCTGTTTTAAAAATCTTACAAAAAAAAAATACCTCCTTGACAGGTTATTAAGTCAATTTTTATAATTGAAACTTACCTTTATCTGATTTCAAACAAGTATTAAGTGCTTACTGTTGGGAAATTTCCGAAATAAATCACTCTTTAACAATGGTAGCCCTCTTGTCCGTGTTATCTAAGGCAACAAATGCTTTGTTGACAAGTAGTAGGTGTGAATGACGTTTGGATGGTGACCAAAAGTGAAAAAAAATTCATTTAAATTTTTTTTGTTTTTTAACTAAATATTAAAATTAAAAATTTAACAATATTTTCAGCAAGTACAATATTTTATAGAATTTTAGTTTAGATTTATAGCCAGACTATGCTTTCTGAGTAAATAAAAATATGCTTTCAGAATAAACAAAAATTTAAATTTCTTTTTTTAAAGAAAGAATTAAATTAAAATAACAGAACGCAGTTATATTATGTTATTTATTAATAAACCCTTGAGTCATGTGACCTTTTACAGATTTATATCGCTTATGGGTACACATACATACAAAAAACAGGAAATCAACATGCAAAAATAAACAGTTTTTAATTAAATTACAAAAAAAGAGCTTCCCTCTTTAGATTAACTGTTTAAATTTTTCAATTAATAAATATAATTGCCACACATTAATTAAAAAACATCTGAGAGACCTATAAGGAGAAAATTGTAAAAGACTTATGAAACTTTTTAAATTACTTAATAAAAAATAAATTAAAAATATTAAAAATAAAAACAATTCTTGTAAAAATTCATTACTAACGGAAAATTTTTATTTTATTCAGATGATGACAATTTTAAATTATGTTTATAAAAGCAATTAAAAGTTTACCCAAATAAATATTGGCATAGTTTTATTGCATTTTTGTTTTCCTAATTCAGAGCAGATTTTCTAAAAGGTGGCTTGTTTTGAAGAAAAAAAGACAGTTGATTAGCTTTCCTTAATGACTCCTGAATTTAATGAAAACTATCTATATGTTGAGACCTAGTCACATCTTTCGACATTTCTGGAAATTAAATATTGGATTAAAAAAAATATATTTTTTACCAATATTTTATAAAAATAATTATTTCAAAAATCATTTCGGTCATTTGTGAATAAGTCCTGAAATTTTCATCAAAATCAGATGATTATTTGATTTTTGCAAGAATTTCCAAATTCAGGTGTCTTTCACAGTCAAAAAATGCCTTTGCATAATATTACAGTTGATGTGATCAATGTATAGCAACAAATGATCTCTTTTACTGACGAGAGAAAAATTTCTTTTCCTACCACTACAATGAGCCTGCTAGAACAATTTCAAAAATTTGTAAAAATAATTAAAAAATACTTTGATCTATCTTCTTTATGATAGCATAAACATTTTGCCGAGAAAATTTTGTTTTTATTTAGTTTGAGGCCTTTTACTTCAGACTATGCTTATTTTCCCATGGTAAAATTGTGTGTACCTATATATATATATATATATACAGAAAATTGAGTCACGTGACCTTTTACAGATGTATATCCCTTATGGCCATCCGTAAAAAAATAAAAACCCAAAAAAATGGGAAATCAACATGCAAAAATTGTAGGTACCTCCAAAAAAAAAAAAAAAATCACTGGTCATTTTCAATGCCTCAATTTAAATTTAATTTTTTTACAAAATAAATCACTCTTTAACAACAGTAGCCCTCTTGTCAGCAGTTATTTAAGGCAACAAATGATGTGTTGACAAGTAACAGGTGTAAATGACATTTGGATGGCGACCGAAAGTGACAAAAATTCATGTAGCTCAAAACGTAACATTTGGAAATTTAATTTTTTTTTGTTGTTTTTTGACTAAATAGTAAAATTAAAACTTTAGCATAATATTTTCAGCAAGTATAACATTTTATAGAATTTTAGTTTAGATTTATAGCCAGACTATGCTTTCTGAATAAATAAAAATGTGCTTTCTGAATGAATAAAAATTTAAATTTCTTTTAAAAGAGGGAATTAAATTAAAATAATCAAACTAAGTTATATTATGTTATTTATAATATTTTTCTGAAATATTAAATATTTTTGTTTAGATATTACATATTTATCTTAAATTATTTATTAATATGCTTTCTGAAAAATTTAAAAAAATAAATTTCTTTTAGAATAATTTTAATTTAATAAAAAAAGAATGAAATTAGAATCAAAGTGTGGTTTGTGTCGTTTTCGATGTAAGGGGAATTCATCCAAACACTTGTTAACTTCTAAAACCAATACAACCTCTACAGAAACTTGTTATGACCCCTGTGGAACACCGTACTTAATAAAAGTTTCCAAAATTTATTTTTTTTTAATTATTTTAAAAATAAAATGGGTGAATGATTTTTATTAAACTTTTCAATTTTCGATAGGCAATATAATAATCAATTCTTAAGTAAAAAGGAAATTCAACAACGTTTTTATAAAAGGCTTTTAAAATATTTTAACACTTTTATGAATTATTATAATAAAAAAATAAAAACAATTATTTCAAAATTTGATTAGTAAATGAAAAAAATTTTTTTATTCAGACTATAATGTCCTTAATAATTGTTATTTATTCCAGCAATTAGAGTTTTATTGCATTTTTATCTTACTCTTCGGAGTAGATTTTCAGTCAGGTTGACCACTTTAAAATAAAAAACATAGATGATTTATATGCCCCAATGAGTCCTGCATTTAACTAATAAAAAAATTTTTTACAGCTAATTAAAATTTATTAAAATTTCATGGATTTACATAGAGCGGGATAACAGAGTTAAAAAAAATATTTTTACCAAGATATTTAAAAAATAATAATTTCAAAAATAATTTCATTCATTTGTGAATGAGTACTGAAAGTTTAATTTAAATTTGACTATTATTTGATTTCTGCAAGAATATTCAAATTAATGTGTTTGTTACTGGAAAATAAGTGGGTTGTGTCATCATTATGTAACCCATTGTAAAACGGTCGTAAACTTTTTTTTAGTTGCTAACTCAAATAAAAACAACATTTTTTATCAAAATTTCGAAAATGTTAGCAGGGATTCAAAAATGTTTAAAATAATTAAAAATTGCTTTGATCTTTCCTCTTAACAATAATATAAATATTTTCATGGAAAAAGTTTGTTTTATTAAGTTTATGAACTTCTTTTTAGGTACCTCCACTGATTTTTCGATACCTAAATCTAAATTGAAATTTTAAAAATAAATAAGTAATCTTTAACTTTAAAATTAGCTTTAATTTAAATTTTAATTCCCAAAAGAAAAATACACTGGTATTATTTAAACCGAAATTATATTGATTTTAATCTAATTTTTATTGAAATCAAAAAAATTAAGTTAAAATTTCCCACCATTTTTTATTTATTGACACATTCTGTCAACACCATGTAAACAGTAGCCCAATTTCTGTTTTAAAAATCTTGCAAAAATAAAATATACCTTGCTGACATGTCATTTAAGTCAATTTTTAAAAGTGAAACTTACCTTTATCTGATTTCAATCAAGTAATAATTCCTTACTGCCAGAAATTTAGAAAAAACAACAACTTTTTAACTGCAGTAGCCCTAACTGTCATCACCTCGATTACGCAACGGTAGGGTGTTAAAAGATTTACGAGCTCCGGAAGTTGTCAGATGGAAAGTATTGCGACCATACGCGCCAAAAAACATAAAATTTTAATTTTTTTTTTGTTTTTAACTAAATAGTAAAATTTAAAATAATAATTTCAGCAATTTTATAATATTTAATAGAATTTTAGTTTACATTTATAGCCAGACATTTGAATATGCTTTCTGAATTACTGCAGATGTTAGAATTATGTAAACATGTTATGACTCTTATGGAACACCGTACTTACTCAAAAAGGGAACGTAAATGAACATATTTATACACAAAATTTTTTTTTTTAAATTAATTTAAAATATTTCTGCAAAACGATTTTTATTATACTTTTCAATTTTACATAGGCAATATGATACTCAGCTCTTAACTAAAAAGAAAACTTGCAATCAATTCTTTTGGAGATTTAAAAAATATTTTTAAAAGCTTTTACATTATTAAATTTTTTAATAATAAAAAGATTGAAATAAATTAAAACAATTTTTTTCAAAATTTTATTATTAATTGAAAAAATTTTCTTCTTCAGAATATAGTGTCCTCAGTAGTAGTTGTTTATTCCAGTAATTAACAGATTATGAAATTTGATTATGTCAGAGTTTTATTGCATTTTTTACTTTACTCTTCAGAGAAGGATTTTGGATAGTGATTTCAAACTTAAGATAAAAGAAATGGGTGATTTATATTTCCCAATGAGTCCTACATTGAAGTAATTAAACAAAAGTTTGCAACTATTTAAAATTTTTTAACATTCAGGGATTTACGTGAAGTGGGGTTAACATAGGTAAAAAAAAAAAATTTTTATCAAGATTTTTAAAAAAAATAATAATTTTAGAAGTAATTTCATTCATTTGTGAATGAGTACTGAAAGTTTCATTACAATCCGACAATTATTTCATTTTTGCAAGAATTTCCAAATTAATGTGTTTTTAACCTAAAATGCAAAAAATTGGTGTCTATTGTAAAACAGTAGTAAACGTTTCTTAGCCGCTAAAAACAAAACTTCTGCCAAAATTTCTAAAATGTTAGAATAGATTAAAAAATTTTGTTAAATAATTAAAAACTACTTTGAACTTTCCTCTTAATAATAATATAAACATTTTCAGGAAAAAAGTTTGTTTTATTAAGTTTGGAAACTTTTTTATTCATACTATCTGCCTTTGTTATAGATCCAAGTGGAGGTAACTGCTTTCTGCAGCTTTTTTCTAGTCAACAAGCATACGTACCTATTTTTAAATCATACTATGTTCAATTTTGTCATGTAATGGAAGTACCTTTTTTCGATACATGATTTTAAAATGAAATTTTTAAAATGAAAATCATTCTTGAAAATTTCATTTTAGATTTAATTAAAAGCCCAATGATTAAATTTATTACTTTAATTCAGTAAAAAATTTCTGGTGTATTTCAGATAGAAATTATATAGATTTGAAATCACATTTCAATTTCTTAAATTTTCTTAAAAACGGCCATTTTCTTTTGTCTAGAAAAGTGAAAAGATTAAAATTGGATTTTTAAAAAAAAAATCAATTTTTGCCTTAATTCACATTTGCTTTACCATTTTCAAATGAAAGCGAAATTTAAATCCAAATAAGACATTTAATAAATTATTTCAAATGCTTTTTTTTGTTGTTAATGTAGGGATGTACAAAAAATCACTGCGCATTTTCGATACCTCCAATTTAAATTTAATTTTTAAAAATAAAAACATTTTCTTGAAGCTTTAATTTTACCTTTAATTGAAAGCCAAGAGATTAAATTTACTAATTACCATAAGCAAAATACCCTGGTTTAGTTCAAACCGAAATTATATAGCTCGGAATCAAAAATTTAACTGCAGAAAAATTTTTTTTTTAAATTTACCGCCATTATTGACGAATCGACAGATTTTGTAAACAGTAGCTAAATTTCTGATTTAAAAATCTTGCAAAAAAAAAATATACCTCCTTGACACGTTATTTAAGTCGATTTTTATAATTGAAACCTACCTTTATCTGATTTCAAACAAGCATTAAGTGCTTACTAACTTGATATTTGCGAAATAAATCACTCTTTAAAAACAGTAGCCGTCTTGTCAGCGCTTATCTAGGCGATAAATGACGTGTTGACAAGTAGCAGGTGTGAATGACGTTTGGATGGCGGCCGTAAGTGACAAAAAATTCATGTTGCTTAAAATGTAACATTTCGAAATTTAATTTTTTTTTTGTTGTTTTTTAATTAAATAGTAAAATTGAAAATTTAACATATATTCAGCAAGTATAATATTTTATAGAATTTTATAGCCAGACTATGCTTTTATCTGAATAAATAAAAATTTACTTTTCTTTTAAAATAATTTAATAAAACAGAAGTTAAAATAACCAAACTAAGTTATATTGTTAATGTTATTTATTAATATTTTTCTGAAATATTAAATATTTTTGTTTAAATATTACATATTTTTCTGAAACTATTAATATGCTTTCTGAAAAATTAAAAAAAATAAATTTCTTTTAGAATAATTTTTAATTTAATGAAATTAAAATATCCAAACTAAGTTATATTATGATATTTATTATTAATTTATTTTAAAATAACCAAACTAAGTTATATTATGTTAGTTACTAATAATTTTATTATGCTATTTACTAATAATTTTATTATGCTATTTACTAATAATTTTCTTAGGTTATTTATTAATAATTTTATTATGCTATTTACTAATAATTTTCTTAGGTTATTTATTAATAATTTTTTTTTTTTTTGATCATATCACCCCGAGAAAGGCGGTAACGCCACTGATGTGCAGGGGGCTGTGTAATAGTGAAAGGATCAGAAAGGAGAAAGCCGGAAACCACATCCTAGACAGGGAACGGGGGATGGGCCTCTTGACCTGTTCAGTGGACGTGGGTGGAATGTGAACTGGGCGATAGATAGATCTAGGTTATTTATTAATAATTTTATTTGGTTATTTATTAATAATTATATTATATATTTTTCATATTATTAATAAGTTATCATTAAGTTTAAGACATGGTAATAATATGTAATTTAATTTTTATAGTACTGCAGATGTTAATATATATATTTGGTTCCATCATTTTTACGCAATATTTTGTGTTCAGAGAAAAGACTTTTTGGAATATTTTGTGGCCCTGAAAAGGGCCTTTTTTTTTTCTTCAGTTGCCTGTTTTTTTCTTCTCTTGCCTGTTCAACTCTGCTCATCTTCAAGAAAAAGGTCCTGCATAACATAGTCAGCACCAACTTCATATTGGTTCAATTGACAGTTGTCAACCAAATCATTGAGATAAATAAACGTCTTGAAGAGATTAGAATCAGAATTGAAGTGAGGTTTGTCTCGTTTCCGATGTAAGGGCAGTTAATCCAAACACTTGTTAACTTCTAAAAACAATACGACCCCTACGGAAACGTATTATGACTCATATGGAACACCGTACTTAATAAAAATTAACAAATTTATTTTTTTAAAAATTATTTTAAAATTGAAATGGGTGAACGATTTTTATCAAACTTTTCAATTTTCGATAGGTAATATAATCACCAATTCTTAAGTAAAATGGCATTAAACAACGTTTTCATAAAAGGTTTTTAAAATATTAGAAACACTTTTATGAATTATTATAGTAAAAAATAAAAAAATAAAATCAATTCTTTCAAAATTTTATTAGTAAACGAAAAAATTTTTTTTCTTCAGACTATAATGTCCTTCATAATTATTATTAATTCCAGCAATTAAAAGTTTATCAAATTAAATTATATCAGAGTTTTATTGTATGTTTTATTTTACGCTTCGGGGCAGATTTACGGTCGGGTTGTCCATTTTAAAATAAAAAGCATAGATGATTTATATGCCCCAATGAGTCCTGCGTTTATTTAATAAAAAAAATTTATACAGATATTTAAATTTACTAAAATTTCATGGATTTACGTAGAGGGGGGGTAATATACTTAAAAAAAAAATATTTTCATCAAGATATTTCAAAAATAATAATTTAAAAAATAATTTCATTCATTTGTGAATGAGTACTGAAAGTTTCATTCAAATCTGACAATTATTTGATTTTTGCGAGAATTTTCAAATTAATGTGTTTGTTACCGTGAAAAAGTGGGTTGTGTCATCATTACCACGTAACCTATTGTAATAAAGGCGTAATATTTTTTTTAGCCGCTAACTCAAACAAAACAACATTTTCTATCAAAATTTCGAAAATGTTAGCAGGGATTCAAAAAATTTTAAAAATAATTAAAAATTGCTTTGATCTTTCCTCTTAATAAAAATATAAATATTTTGATAGAAAAAGTTTGTTTTATTAAGTTTATGAACTTTTTTATTCATACTATGCTGTTTCACGCTGTTTTTTAGCGATATTTTGTACGTCCCTATGTTAATGTTAGTCTTTTAGGAAATCAGTGACGGTTCGTCTAACTTACCTTTTCAGGTCGAATCTAAAAGCTTTTCATAGAAAAACACAAAGGATTAGGATGTTCGACTTGATATTTCTTCTCAACATCGACAATATTTGGCAATCAAGAAAACTTCGGATTTTTAGGGAAATTTCAATTAAAAAGATTCATTGTTTGAAAATAGACCGCGTGTATTGCAAATGGAAGAAAGAAATTACAGGAAACGGTGTAAAAGGAGAATTTGTTCCTTGTTAATCCTATAGTCTGACTTTGCTTTTTGTGTACCGTACTTTATTGCAATGTCAACTTGTCTGAAATTACTTTCTTTTAGAATTCCATCCACTGACAAAATTTCTGGCTTCACGTTTTCGTCTACTGTTGGTGACACACATACATTAAAAAAAAAAAACAAATCAATTGGAAAAAGAAACTTTTAATCCTCCAGAACCGATGATTGCTGCAAAAAAAAAAAAAAAATGATTCAGGATATGAAATGGCCTCAAAACTCGAAATGCAACGTGTAATTACTCGAAGCCAAAGTGTAATTAACTGTTTTAGATCACAACAGACAGCGAGACCACGGTTAACATGGATCTTCCTTTATCAGGGACAAATTTATCTGACACCGTTTTGTGGTTTACTTTTTTACTTCTCGTCTCACTTTGACGAATGTGCGTTATGGATATATATATATATGTATATATAAGTTTTAAAAATATTCTAAAATTTCTTCCTCCATCGAGTAGGTATGATGTGTAATTAATGCGTGAAGACTACAATACCTCACAAAAATTGAAAAAAACGTTTCTTTTCATATTTTTTTTTATAACCCCTGTTTGGTTTGTATTATTTGTTGTACATTTCAATAGCCTTTTTTTTAGCCTAACATTGAAATTATAAACTTTTTTCTGTTCAATTCCTACTCTCCTCAATTTTTTTTATTTAAAATTTTTCTCAATTGCGAAAAAAATATCCCGAAAAATCCTCCACCGAAAAAAAAAAAAAAAAAAATTTATCTCTTTCCTAAATTGCCTTCTGCTTTCATTCAATTGAGAAATAGAAAGTAAAAGAAGAAAAAGGAAAGCTTTTCAAATTGTTTTTACCTCTACGTATCAGAAATTTGTCGAGGTATTTCAACCATCTTTTCTTTTTTGATCCTACAATTGAAATTATACATTTTTATTTTGTTGTATCCCTACTTTCCTCATTTTTTTTATTAATTGTGAATGATTCATAATTAATAGATAAAAAATGAAGAACGTAGGAATATAACAGATAAAAATATATAATTTCAATGGTAGAATTAGCCACAGTCATTGAAATGAAAACAACATATATATATATATATATAAATATACACACAATTTTGCAAGAACTTAAAAAAATTCCAAAATAATTAATTTGTGAACAAGTCTTGAAAGTTTCATTAAAAAACAACAATTTGTAGCCCATCACGTCTGATGCATTTAAAAAGATTTTACCTGCAATCCTCTCTGATGCCAGTTCTATCCTGTCTGCAACATTAACCGTCTCTGCTACAGCATCAACCGTTTCTAAGTCAAGTGGCTACTACACTTGCCTCTTTCCTTCTCCCGTCTCAAAACTACTTACTGACGTAAGGAACAACTACATCAAAGACATTCCTCACTCCACTGACAGCCAGACCAATACAGTCACGCTGGTGATCTTCTCATGTTGTATCTGTTTGTACTACTCTGCTTTGTTAATACATTTGTTTAACACTATTCCATATTTTGTCTTTATTTCTGGCCCCTAACCAGGCCACAATGTGTGAACATTATGGCAAACAAAATTGAAAATGCAAATGAGGACACACACTGTAGTGAAACTATTTTATGCAGTGTGTCCTTTTCATGGAGTTGCCATTTTACAATTCAGAGAAGTGTATTCTATTAAGAAAACAAATCTGTATTGAAAGTAAGACTAAAAACAAAATTGTCACACCAGAAAAATGTGTTTATTTTAATGTTAACAGTAAAACAATGAAAAATTTACCTACTAAAACTAGTAGGTAATTTATCTTTAAAAAGGCCTTTTGGTTATAAAGCAAATCTACAAGAATTTGTTATGAAGACCTGTGTTAAGATCAGGCATGTTATTGATGTTTGAATATTTGCTGATTTCATGGTATTCAAGCAAATCTCATAGACTCTATAGACAATCATTAAATAAACCTGCCAATATCTCAGTTTTACTATTTCATTTTGTTATGAAGATTAATGTGAATGGCTTTGATTAGTGATCTGTTCCTGTGGATTCGGGGATGTAGCAATACTGAAAGCATATTATCTATGTTTTCGTTGCCTGAATGTCACATGACCCTTTTCTCTCCAATAGTAGGAGCTTTTTTTGTCTCCCTTCTTTTAGTTTTATGTAGGGAGGAGTTATGTAATTTAACTTTGCTTTTTTTATTTATTTCTGATTGTGTGTGTAAATATATATATATATATATGTATATATATATATATATATATATGTGTGTGTGTGTGTCAACTAAGGTTCACTTTATGCTGAGATATATATATATATATATATGAAAAGAAAACTTTCTTTCGTTGACACATTTTGTTCTTTGAAGTCATTTATTTAAAGATCACAGACCTAATTTTAATAATTACCAACTAGGTTAATTCATCCTACTAAAAGTGATTTAGGGTTAATCTCTAAGGAAATTCTCAAAAGAATAACTGAGTAACTATGATCCGTTCTCTACCCCAAACCCTGGAAATGATTTTCTGATATCATTGATTTACCAACATAAAAGAAAAAGCTATAACTTCTTCTTTTAAGTTGGACAGTTTACATTTTTTCTTCTTCCTCCAAAAAATTTGTCATGAAGACCTGTGTTAAGATGAAGCATGTTACTGATGTTTGAATATTTGCTGATTTCATGGTATTCAAGCAAATCTCATAGACTCTATAGACAATCATTAAATAAACCTACCAATATCTATCTGTCCCAGTTTTAATATTTCATCATTTAGTTATGAGGATAAAAAGTGAATGGCTTTGATTAGTGATCTGTGCCTGTGGTTTCAGGGATGTAGCTACACTGACAGCCTCTTATTTATGTTTTTGTTCCCTGAATGTCATGTGACCCTTTCCTCTCCAAGAGTACTCCATAGAGTCTGTTTTTTTTTTATTTTACCTTTTTTTTAATTTGTTGTAGGGTGGAGTTGTGTAATTTTATTTTACTTTTTTTTATTTCTGTTTATATATATATATATATATATATATATATATATATATATATATGTATTAAATTAGAGAAAATTTTCAAAATTCATAGGTGTCGGATGTACATTTTGACATAGGATCTCTAATAGAGACTATGTCACATCAGCGACATTGTTTTTCCAAATGGCGAAGGCCCTGATTTAGAGTGTGCAGGGGTTTTAGGTTAATAACGGTCACAAAGTGGAAAAGGACAGCTGGTAGTCGCGGGGTTACAGGGTGTTGAAATGGTATGTTTAGGAAGGGGAGGAATACGAGTTCATATTTTATAAAGATAGACAACTAAATGAGTTAAATTACGATTTTAAAAATTTTTATTTAATTTTATTTGATTAAACCTTTTAGGTAGAAGCAAGTAAAATGCCAATTGCAGGAATTATCCGTTTAAAAATTATTAGAGAAAAAACATTAGAGAAAAAAAAATATATATATATACACATATATGTGTTAACCAAGGAAAAAGGGCTTTAGTAAAAGAATCCATATTTTCTAAAGATAGGCAATTAAAGGAGCTTGGGACAGGAAAGTAGGGGGTTAAAATACTTTTTAAGGTTAATGTTAGGGTAAAATTAAGATTAAAACTTAAATTGAATCCTTTTAATTTATATTCTAACATCTACTCAACGTGGATTTAAATTCTAAATTTAAGTATTCAAATAATTTGCCTTGTGGTGGCACTTACTGATGAATTCCCTCTTAAGATTCAGTAGCTGGTGTTGGTGGGGGCATTTTAAGATTGAAATTTTTTCCAGTAAACATAGACAGCACCTATCACAAAAATTCCTCGGAATACGGGCTGAACCTATCAGTTTCCAGCTAATTTCAGGATCCAGCCCTTCTTTCATTTTCCAGAATGCCCACGAAAGGACTGTCTGGTACCTCTGACCGGGGTTCAAAAAGGAGTACCTGTGGTTATACAGTCTTTGTTTGAAAGGACCAGCGGACATACCGATATAGGTCCTGAAGTCGTCTTTTTTGTTAGATGGAGAAATGCGGGCTTCATAAATCACCTGGTTGGATTTGCATTTTCCCTCCACTGGGCAGGCGTCCACAGAATTACAGTTGCATTTGTTTAGAATTCCAGAGCTAGATTCAGCATTGCGCATAATAGGAGTATTCTGGTGAACTTGCACAATGCTGAATCTAGGTCCGGAATTCTAAACGAAAAAAGTACCCACACAAGTACCCTTTCACGATCCCTTAGGCAATATTTATACTCAAATAGATGGTATTGTGATGGGATCTCCTTTAGGCCCTCTCTTTTCTAATTATTATATGGCAAATTTAGAAAATAAAATAATTAATGACAACAATAAACCCTCTATATATGTAAGATACATAGATGACATCTTCGTTTTAGCTAAGAATATCGATCAAATTGCACATCTTAAAACCAAATTTTTAAGTCACTCAATCCTCAAGTTTACATTAGAACTTATTAATAACAAAATCCCATTCCTTGATGTATTCATTGATTTTAGCACACATAGATTTACTACTTCTCTATATTGGAAACCAACTAGCATAAACTTGTGTCTTCTTAATTGTAATAGTGAATGACCCAGCAATATAAGTTAGCTGTTATAAAAAAACTTAATTCAACACACACAGATGATATCTTCTTCCAAATCTTTATTTTATAAAGAATTACACAACATTAAGCAAACACTTGTCAATAATGGATTTCCTCACTCCATTATAGATCAACAAATTAAAATGTCTCTCAACAAAGTTAATAGCTCTAACAATATTGATAATATTAATAATAATGGTGTACATCAAAATAAACATAACACTATTAACTTATACTATTGCAACCAAATACATAATAATTACAAACAAGATGAAAAAACTCTCAAAAACATGATACATAGAAATGTTAAACCAGTGGATAGTAATAATCAAATTAAACTCATATATTATAAAAAATTCAAAACAATTGACCTCATAGTCTCTAATAACGCTACAAGCACTAAACTAAATTCTCTATAAAATAAATAAATCTAAGATGGCATTTTATGCTGATTTACATATTTAACAAGAATATGGTTTCTCTCTAGTGTGAATTTGAATGTGTGTTTTCAAGAGAGTTTCATCAGAAAATCCTGAACCGCATATTTTGCAAGAAAATGATTTCTCTCTATTGTGAATTCGAATGTGAGTTTTCAAATTCGAATGTTCTTTACAAATGTGTTGATCATTCAAAAATTTTAAAAATTTTGATGTATCTGCTCAATAGTAACAAACATTTTGCCAATAAAAATTTGTTTTTATTTAGTTTAGGCTTTTTCCCTTCGTACTATGCTGTTTTTTCAGCGATCTTTTTTGCTGCTACCTAGAATTTTATGTATCAAAAATTCCTGTAAAAAACATTTGAAAATATTTTGAAATGTTTGAAAAATGCCTCAAAAGAATGATTTATTTAAAAAAAGAAATTCTGTTTTCTTTTTCATTCTCATTCACTTTTAGCGATTGTCTTTCAAATAAAAGTGAAACAAATGCTAATTTCTTTCAAAGAAAACATTTAATAAATGATTTCAAATATTTTTGCTGTGGGTCTTTAAAGAAGTCCATGACTGTTCGTCATATTCACTGTTATTAAGTTTGAGGCATTTTTTATTCATACTACTTAATATTGTTTTTTTAGCAATTTAGTGGAGATTATCAGACAATATGAATGATAACTAATGAAATTTTTTACACAGCCATAAATATTTAAAATAGGTACCTTCGCTATACCATTAGGTTTTTGCAGGAAAACAGCATAGCGTAATGAAAAAGGCCACAAACTAAACGAAAATAAAGTTTTATTCTCAAAATATTGATGTTATTATTAAGATGAAAAACCATATTTAATTATTTTTTGAAATTTTTAAATCCTTTTTTGGTTGAAATATTGTTTTGTTTACGTCATCGCTCTGTCTTAATTTTTAACACTGACTTTTTTGCGATTGTTTTCTGTTGAAAATACATTGGTTTGGAAAATCTTGTAAAAATCAAATAATGTTTGAATTAAATGTTTTGGACTTATTCACAATTAATTACATTATTTTTAATAAATTTTAATTGGCTGCCAAATGTTTTTTCATGAGTTAAACGCAGGACACATTGAGGAATATAAATTAACTATTTTTTTAATTGTAAATTTAAGAACACTATCCGAAAATCTGCTTCGAAGAGTAAAAGAAAAATTGCAAAAAAACTCACATATTATTTAATTTTATAAGTTTTTAAGTGCTGGAAAATTGCTACAGTTTAAAACAATTAAAATTTTAACAGATAACCAAATTCTTGATGGTAAGATTACTTCCATGTGTACACTTATCTCTGAACAGGCAATGTTTGGTTACTTTTTTTTTTCAGCATGTGTTTTCATGTGCTTCATTACATGCCCTCTTTGTGCAAATGCCAATCCACATATTTCACAAGAATATGGTTTCTCGCCAGTGTGAATTCTTTTGTGTATTTTCAAGTAGGAATTATGGGTAAATGCTGATCCACAGATTTCACAATATGGCTTCTCTCCAGTATGATTTTGATTGTGCTTTTTGAAATCATAATATTTTAAAAATGTGGATCCACATGTTTTACACGAATACGATTTCTCTCCAGCATGATTTCGAATGTGCTTTCTCAAATCCTTTTTAGCAGAAAATGCTGAGCTACATATATCACAAGAATATGGTTTCTCTCCAGTGTGAATTCGAATATGATTTTTCAAACTGTACTTAGTTGAAAATGCTGATCTGCATATTTCACAAGAAAATGGTTTCTCTCCAGTGTGAATTCGAATGTGTGTTTTCAAACTATAATTACTTGAAAATGTTGATCCACATATTTCACAAGAATATGGTTTCTCTCCAGTATGAATTCGAATGTGCTTTTTCAAATCAGAACTATGTAAAAATGTTGATCCACATATTTCACAAAAATGTGGTCTTTCTCCAGTGTGAATTTTACTGTGCTTTTTCAAATTTAATTTATTTGAAAATGTCGATTTACATATATTACAAGAATATGGTTTCTCCCCTGTGTGAATTTGAATGTGCATTTTCAATAGATTTTTATCAGAAAATCTTGAACCACATGTTTTGCAAGAAAATGGTTTCTCTCCAGTATGAATTTGAATGTGCGTTTTCAAGAGAGTATTATTGAAAAATACTGAACCGCATATTTCACAAGAAAATGGTTTCCCTCTATTGTGAATTCGAATGTGTCTTTTCAGATAAGAACTAGTTGAAAATGTTGATCCACATATTTCACAAGAATACGGTTTCTCTCCAGTGTGACTTCGAATGTGAGTTTTCAAATTAGAAGCTTGTGAAAATACTGATTTACATATTTGACAAGAATATGGTTTCTCTCCAGTGTGAGTTCGAATGTGAATTCTCAAACTAGAACTATTTGAAAATGCTGATTTACATAATTTACAAGAATATGGTTTCTCTCCAGTGTGAATTCGCATGTGCAGTTTCAAACAGTAATTCCTTGAAAATGATAATCCACATACTTCACAAGTATATGGTTTCTCTTCAATGGCCGTCTGCATGTGGGATTTTAAGCCAGTTGATTAATGATAAGGTGTTAATGGCAATCCAACCTGTAAATAAAAGAAAAGGATATCATTAAAGAGGTAAATTAGTGCATTATTTCAAACAGAACATCTGGCTGTCATCAATCATTTAACAAAGGTCAGAAAGATATGATTTCTGTGATTAAAAAATACTTTTATTCTAAATTTTATGCAATAAACAAGTAATGCCTTTGTAAATCAGATTAATTTACCTTCTAATTTGCTAATGTTTCAAAAATAATATGTCATAGATGTATATTTTATTTTTGCAGAAATTTTAAAACTGAGAAGGAATTTTCATTTGATATTCTGTCAAAAATGGCTGAAAATTTTTTGTAAATTTCAAAATTTTAGATACCAATCAATATAATTTTCATTTGAAATACACTTGAGTATTTTGCTTACTGGAAATAATAAATTGAATCATTTAGCTTTGAATTAAAGCTTTAATTTTAGCTTTAAGAAAACTATTTTTAAAAATTCAATTTAAAAGTTAAATAATAAAAATGAGTGAAGTTACCTAGTTTAAAACTTTTTAAAATAAGTCCCTCCAATCATTTGTTGAAAAAACAACATAACATTATTTTAAAAGGGCCCAAATTTAATAAGTTTGTATTGTCAAAATACATATTATTAGGATCAAACTACTTTTAAATTATTTTATTAAAGTTTCTGATCTGTACTACCATAATAAGATTTCATTTTAAAATTTTTTCTTTTTCATCAATATGTGGCCAGATTTTGACAAGAGTTTACTACAGCAAATATAATATTACAAAACTCACATTTTTGCCATAAAAAACACATTAATTTAGAAATCCGTGCAAAAAGAAAAGTGGTTGGATTTTGATAAGTTATTATTTATTATTTTTATAAAATCTTGGTAAACATACATTTTTATACACGTTACCCCCTCTAATTTCCAGAAATTTCTAGAAATTGATGACTGTCACTGGAGTTTGGTTATTAATTAAATGCAGAATGCATTGAGAAATATAAAACACATTTTCTTTCTTACAGTTGCTCACTTTCAGAAAATCTGCTCAAAATAGTGAAAACAAATATGCAATAAAATTATGCCTTTTTTATTTACATCAAATTTTAATTGCTTTTAGAAACAATATATATTAAGAATATCAAAATATCTGAAGATAAAAATATTTGAATGAACAATGAATTTTTCAAGAATTATTTTCATAATTTATAAAGATTAAAAATCATTTAAAATTTCTTTGAATCATCATCCCAATTAAATTATTAAGTCATTTAGTGAATTTATACAAACCTTCATGCACCAAAATTTTAGAATAATTAAGACACTTCTTTTCTATGTGTGCTCATATCTGTCTTTCTTTTTATGGTAGTCCATAAACGCCATATCATTAAAAGATCATGTTTCAAGGGTTAATTTTCATACAAAACATTCACTTGGGTTTCATACATTTATGTCAATTGTTTACAAATGTGTTGATCGTTCAAAAATGACCAAAAAATTTTATATCTCAAAATTTTAGATTCCAATCAATATAATTTCTGTTTAAAATACACAAGACATTTTTGCTTACTGGAAATTAGTAAATTCCCTCATTTAGCTTTCAACTGAGGTCAAATTAAAGCTTGAAGAAAAATGTTTATTTTCAAAAATTTATTTTAAACTTATGTATCGAAAATGAGTACAGGTATCTATTTTAAACTGAATAGAAAATGAAGAAATGTTTAAAATTTATTTAGATACAAAAATTAATTTATAGGTTCCATTAGATTTAAGCATTTATTTTTCAAAGGAAACCGAAATTTAAGTTTAAAAAAGACATTGAAATGATTTTGTTGTGGCTCTCTTAGGATGTTCGTTCATCTAACTTACCTTTTCAGTTCAAATCTTAAACCTTTTCCCAGAAAAACAAACTAGTTGAATAAAGCTTAGTATTTTTACCGTTGTTCTGAGTTCATATCTACTTTAGATATATATTAAAGGATTAAGTTGTGTATTTCATTTCCTCATTGAAAACATTTGGCAATCAATAAAACTTTCAATTTTTAAAGAAACTGCAATTAAAAACAATTCATTATTTAAAAATAGATCACATGTAGTTTTTGGACTGAAGAAAGGAATTACAGCAAACGGCATAAAAGAAGCATTTGTTTCTAGCTCCAAAACAGTCCAGGTCAAAACAACAAAACATAAAAATCTTATTTTTAATAAGAAGTGAAAAAAGCAAAATTAAAATAAAAAGCTCTTAAAAATCCAACATTTGACAAAGACATTTGTTTCAATGAAAATTATTTGCTTTAATAATCAATTGACATAATTTGTTAAAAATGTGATACAAAGTTTTTACAACTATTTGCCTTTAAGGGCCACCATACTTAGAAATAAAAGCACTTATCTAAACTGGGTACTTCCAATCATTTTCAATACCTAAATGGAAAAATTAAATTTTTAAAAATAAAAAAAAATTTCTTGAAGCTTGAATTTTAGCATTGAAAATTGAAAGCCAAGAGAGTAAATTTACTTATTCTAGTAAGCGAAATACTCTGGTGTATTTCAAACTGATATTAGATTAATTGGAGTTTCAAATTTTTTAATTAAAAGAAATTACAAGTTTTTGGCCATTTTTCATCAATTGATATATGTTGTAAAGAGTAGCTAATTTTAAGTTTTAAAAAATATTGTAAAAATAAGATATACCTCACTGAAATATTATTTTATTCAAATTAGCAAGTGTAAAATCTGATTTAACACCAGTATTACTTGCTTACTCTTTGAAATGTATGACTAAAACATTTCATAATCACTGGAAGTTTTATTAAGGTCATCTGAGGTGACAAATCATTTAATTACAAACAGTAGCCATCAAAAAAACTTACTGTGGCAGCCAAACATGATGTAATATAACAATCTGGCCCCACCCGAGGAAGGCTGATGCAAGCGAGGGTGTTTCCGGTCGTTGAAAGGAACGGATGTTTGTTTGACCTTATTTCCGGCAGCAGCGGAAATAACTACAGAGGCAAACAGAACAGGTGTCTCTGAGAATTACGTGGGCATGCGTGGGCGAGGCAAAACTGGAAGAAAAAGTCCCGGTTCTGGAGATTATAAAAAGACCTCGGCGCATGGATTCACCAGACAGCAGTAGTAGAGTAGCAGAGAACGGCCGGTGAAGAGAGACACTCCCGTCAACCCCTTTGAGGCGCGCTCTCTCAATTCTCTGTCCCCTATGCTACACGGTTCATCGTCATTAATAAAAATATCACTTCATATTTTTATATATATGCGTGTTTGTTGTTTATTGATATACAACAATGATACAGTTGTATGTATTGTAGCTGAATCATACATTTTGATTTTTAACTACACAGTAAAATTGTAAATTTAACATTTTTAGCAAATATATAATATTTTATAGAATTTTAATTTATAATTTCAATGGTAGGATTAGGAAAAAGGCAACAAAAACAGGTCAAGCACAAGTTATGAAAAATAGAAAAAGGAAAGCTTTTTCAATTTCTGTAAGGTACCTATATTCACAATTAATGTAAAAAATGATCAAACTAGGAAGGAAATTACTTCAAATTTTGAAAGCGGGAGTTGAAAAGGCTGTTGTTGAGTGGTTCAGTAATACATAGAATTGAAAAGAATTGCACACTGAATATAAATGTTCATTTAGAGAAATTTTTTCCTGTACGGGGGACAACCCTTGAATCCCATTAACTTTTAATAATAAATATCACAGACGGCCACCCGTATAAATAAAATATGGGTAATCAGCATGCACCCAATTAAAATGTTTTAATTATTTTACAAAACCATTGGCTCAATTATTTGTAACAAGCTTTTCAATTTCTGATTAGTAAATATAGTCTTCACACATTAATTTAATGACGAAAAAGGAAAGATAAGAAAAATCAAAAAATTCTTATAAAAATGTATTGTTTTCAGACTGATATCCTTATATTGTTCATGCAACCAATTAAAAGTTTATCTTAAGAAAAAATGGCATAGTTTTATTGCATTTCTGTTTTTGCAATTTACAGCAGATTTCTTAAAAATTCTTCTGAAACACTCAACAACAGGCTTCCGAAAGCTTGCATTCAAAAATTTGAAGTAATTTACTTCTAAGTTTCATCATCTTTTACAATAATTGTGAATGTAGATACCTTACAAAAATTGAAAAAGCTTTCCTTTTTTTATTTTTTCTATTTTTTTATAACCAGTGTTGGGTCTGTTTTCATTGTACATTTCAATTGCCTTTTTGCTAATCTTACCATTGAAATTAAAAAATTTTATTCTGTTAAATTCCAATTCGTAAATTGATTTAGTTCGGTTATTTAAATTTCATTCTTTCTTATTAAATTGTAAAATTATTTTAAAAGTAAGCTTCATATTATTTTAATTTTCATTTCTTCAGAAAGCCTATTCAAATGTATGATTGTAAAGCTAAACTAACTAAAATTCTAAAAATATAACATAATTGCTGAAAATATTATTTTGAATTTTACTATGTAGTTAAAAACAAAAAACATGCATGATTACATAAAATCATGTTATCTCAGACCATCATACTTAATGCTTTTGACAGCTTCTGTTTGTCATTAAATCATTCATCATCTCAGATGACACTGATAAGAGGACTACTGTGATTAAGAAGCAAGTAATACTTGTTTCAAATTCGATTAAGGTAATTTTAAATTTGCTAATTTTAATAATTTTTAATAAAATAATGTTTCAATGTGGTATACTTTTTCGAAAAAAAAATTTTACATTTCAATCGATATAAGTTCAGTTTCAAATACACCACAGCATAACTGGTTTAAGTAAATTTACTCTCTTGACTTTAAATTAAAGCTAAGTACCACCAAAAAACAACTGGAAAAACAGCATAATATCAAGGAAAAAACCTCAAAATAATAAAAACAAAGTTTTATCGGCAAAATGTGTGTCATCATGAAGAGGATAGATTATAGTATTTTTAATTATTTTTTTTAATTGTTTTTAATTCTTTCTGAAATGTTTGAAATTTTGATAGAATATCTTGTCTTTCTTCTGTCAGTGCAAGACCTAAATTTTCCAAGTGTTTATAATGGCAAAATGCAAAGCACTTTTTTTGAGTGTGAAAGACACATTAATTTGCAAATTCTTGCAAAAATCAAATACTAGTCAGATTTCAAATAACATGTTTCAAATTTTGTTTTGTTTATGTCATGTGTATTTTATTTTTGTAAGATTTTTTAAAACCGAGACTTGGTTTCTGTTTACAATCGATGAAAAATAGCAAAATTTTGAAATTTAAAAAATGTTTTTAAGTTTAGAAAATTTTTGATTCCGATCAATATAATTTCGGTTTAAAATAGGTACCTCCACTTTTTCATGGGAAAAACAGCATAGTATAATGCAAAATGCTGCAAACTTAACGAAAATAAAGGTTTATCGTCAAAATGTTGACATTATTATTAAGAGGAAAGATCAGATAATCTTTTAATTATTTTAAAAATTTTTTAATCCTTTCTAACACGTTAGAATGCTTGTTTTGTTCATGTCATCATCTTCAAAAAAGTTTAACATTGATTTTTTTTGTGCTTTTTTTCTGTTGAAAACACATTAATTTGAAATTTCTTGTACAAATCAAATAAATGATTTTAATTAAATTTTCAGAACTGATTCACAAATGAATGAAATCATTTTTAAATGTCTCTTTTTAGAAAATATTGGTAAAAAATTTTTTTTAAATGTTTTACCCCCCACTTACTAAATTTCATTAAATTTTGCACAGAACCTTCACGTTTATGGAATTTGTTTTTTTTTGTAAAAAGTAGGAGTCATTTGAGATTGCAAATTACCTACTTTTTTTTTCAAATTTGTACTATTTAACCAGAAATCTACTCTGAATTGAAAAATAAAGAATCCAATAAAACTATGACATTACTTAATTCAAAAAGCTTTTAATTGTTTTTGTATATAAGTAATATTAAGGATATTATTGTCTGAAGAAATAAAATTTTTCTGATGAATAATGAATTTTTACAAGAATTTTTTCATTTTTTTTACATTTTAATTATAATCGAAAATTATTCGTAAATGGAACTTTGTCTGTGTGTGTCCATTACCTATAGACTCCAAAACGGCTGAACTGATTTTCTTGAAAATTTACAGTTGTACTAGAAGCATCCGCGAGTGTTCTTAGCTAGGTTTTGTGTCAAGGTACCCTAGATAAATATCAAAAATCAAAAAAATCGGGTTATAGAAGGAGTGGTCCGATTTTAATCAAACTTGATACACTCATATACAGACATAAGAAACGATATTCAGAAGTTTCAAGGGTTGCAGTCCTTACAATAGTGCAGAAAATTTGTTATCGAGATCAGGAAATCAAAATTTGACTTTCATTAATTTTTCTTTCAGTCTACAGTTTTGCTTTAACTGGAAACAACTATTGCTTTTAGTCTTTCATGCCAACGTTCAAAGAGTCTGAGCTCCAGAACCATGGATTAGTTTTAAAGCTTTCATTAACACCGAGCTATACATATAGTAATTTATAATAGTTTAAAATCATGTAAAATTCTGTATTAGCACATTTATTGAATGTGATATAGTAATTAATTGGAAACAAAATTTACGAGTCCAAAACTGCAAAGATTAATAAATGTAGTTATGTGATTTTTTTTAAAAAGTAATTTTTGATTTATTATAATTTTAATTTATTTTCATGTATGGTAGACTGAAAGTGCCATTATTATGAAACGGTTACGTATGTGCATTGTGGTGCAGTGGATATCGGCTCGGAACGAGAAACCGGGGAGCCGAGTTCGAATTCCAGTTGAATCCATTGCATTCACTTACGCACAAATATCCTTGGGAAAGGTATTAATCCGTCTCTACCCTCCAGTTATGGGTTAAATAGCAGGACAGAATGGGTTCTATAGCCTTGGTCGGCAAGCAGTCTACCACAGAAAGTGATGGCAACCTACTGCGGGATAATCTTCTGCCCAGTCAGTCATGTCTCAAAAAAGATATAATCGCCCAAACGTGTTTCACGTATGGCACTTAAGTGACTTAGATTTACAAAAATTGTCAGTTTTGGGCATGCTTACAACCTGCATCACCAAATCAGTCACGAATCTGTCAAACCTTAGATCAGATAAACACGACCAATCGTTAATAATTGGTTGTATATTACTTTTTTATGCTATAAGTAATATTTCTTTTTAAATCAGCTTAATTTAACTTCCAACTTTCTAATTTTACTTAAATAAAGTGTCAGGAATCTTTGGAAATATTTTTAAAAATCGATAAATTTCTCTTTGTTTGCAAATTTTGGGGGAACCTCCACTCATTTTTCTATACCTAAATTTAAATTTTCAAAATAAATAATCTTCAGGCTTTAAAATTAGCTTTAATTGAAAGCCAATGGATTAAATTTACTAATTTCAGTAAGCAAAATATCCTGGTGTATTTTAAATCAAAATTATATTGATCGGAATCAAAAATTTTTATAAATTTAAAAATTTTTTAAAAATTTCCGCCATTTTTCGTCAATTGTAAACCGAAGCCAATTCTCGGTTTTAAAAAAAATCTTACAAAAATAAAATACACCTCACTGACACATTATTTTCTTCAAATTACCAATTTAAACTTACTTTAGGTTGACTTGAAACAAGAATTACTTGCTTACTGCTTGAAAAATGTTTCAAAAAGCATGCCTTAATTACAGTTGCCTTGTTATCACAGTTGTCAACACCTTATCAGAAGGCGATAATGAATGATTTACAGCAGCCGGCCAAAAGTATGGAAGACGAGTTTGGTATAAATCTTATTCATACAAATTATTTTATTTTTTATTTTTAGCTACATTAAAATTAAAAATTCCTCACAGTTTTCAGCAATTATCCAATATTTGATGAAATTTTAGCTAGTTTAGCTTTGTAGGCTTACAAATGAAGATGTTTTATGAAAAATAAAAATAAAAATAATATAAAACATTCTTTGAAAAAATTTACAATTTCATAACAGAATGAAAATAACGGTAGAGTTAACTCAATAATTTATTAAATGTTTTGGTATTTATTAATTTTTATTTTTAATATCTATTTTTCATATTATTTTAGGTACCTCTACAAATTGTGAATTTCACTATTATTATGTTTTTTTCACAAAATTAGAAAATTTGGAATTAAACTGTAAAAGTTGCTTTAAATGTTTAAGGAGTGACTTACAAAACAGGCTGCTGAATTTTATAAACATCTTGAAGAGACTTGAATCAGAATCAAGTGTAGTTTCTGTCGTTTTCCATGTAAGGGGAATAATCCAAAACACTTGTAAACTTCTAAAATAAATATGACCCCTATAGAAATTTGTTATGAGACTCGATGGAACATTGTACTTAAATGAACATATTTATTTACACACAAAATTTTTTTTTATTATTTTAAAAATATACGGTGAGAAAAATTTTTATGAAATTGTTTATTTTTTTGATAGGCAGTATAATCATCACTTCTTAACTAAGAAAAAAATCATACAGTTCTTTAAAAGATTTTTAAAATATTTTTAAAACTTTATGCATTATTGTAATAAAAAAACCTGAAAACAATATATATCGCAGGCACTTTTTTAAAGTCAATTGTTTAAACTGAAACTTACCTTAATCTGATTTCACACAATAGTAATTCCTTACTTTATGAAATTTAAGACAGAAAGCTTATCTTAAATACAGTAGTCCTGGCATCAATACGAGGTGACAATTGATTGAATATGACAAGCTTCCGGCTGTCAACACCCAAATAGGCCGTCCGGAAGTGCCAAAGTTTTATGTAACTAAAAAACTGGTTTCTGTTTTTTAAATGCATAGTTAACCATAACATAATATTTTCATCAATTACATAATATTTTAATATGTTCATTTAGCTTTATAGCTAGATGAATGAATATGCTTTTTGAATAAATAAGAATTAAAATTTCCTTTAAAATAATTTTAAAATTTAATAAGAAAGAATGAAATTAAAATAACCCAACTAAATTAAGAAATATTATGCTAATTGTTATTTTTTATTAGTTTTTCAGCACTTACTTATTTAAATTAAAATTTAAATGAAATTTAAAATTTAATTTAAATGAAATTTAAAATAACCCAACTAAGTTAAGAAATATTGTTCTAATTATTCTTTTTTATTAGTTTTTCAGCAGTTACTTATTTTATAAAATTTTAGTTTAGCTTTATAGCTGGATGAATGAATATGCTTTCTGAATAAATAAAAAGTAATTTCTTTTAAAATAATTTTAAAATTTAATAAGAAAGAATGAAATTAAAATAACCCAACTAAGTTAAGACACGCATGAGATGAACAGCAAGGTTCAGATATGGAAATTGTACAGGGAAAATGTACAGGCGGAAAACTCATATATACCTAAGTACCACCAAAATATCACTGCTCATTTTCGATACCTCAATTTAAATTTAATTTTTAAAAATTAAAATGTTTTCTTGAAGCTTTAATTTTAGCTTTAATTGAAAGCCAAGAGATTAAATTTACTAATTAAAGTAAGAAAAATAACCTAGTTTAGTTCAAACCGAAATTATATTGATCGGAATCTCTGTTTCAAAACTCTTGCAAAAAAAATAAAATACCTCCTTGACATGTTATTTAAGTCAATCTTTATAATTGAAACTTACCTTATCGGGACATTTACGAAATAAATCACTCTTTACTGATGGCAGCCCTCTTGTCAGCATTATCTAAGGCAACAAATGATTTGTTGACAAGTAGTAAGTGTGAATGACATTTCGATGGCGACCGAAAGTGACAAAAAATTCATGTAGCTTAAAACGTAACATTTGGAAATTAAAATTTTTTTTTGTTGTTTTTTTAACTCAATAGTAAAATTAAAAATTTAACATAATATTTTCAGCAAGTATAATATTTTATAAAATTTTAGTTTAGATTTATAGCCAGACTATGCTTTCTGAATAAATAAAAATAAAATATGCTTTCTGAATAAATAAAAATTTAAATTTCTTTTAAAAGAAAGAATTAAATTAAAATAACCGAACTAAGTTATATTATGTTATTTATTAATATTTTTCTGAAATATTAAATATTTTTATGTTTAGATATTACATATTTATCGTAAGTTATTTATTAATATGCTTTCTGAAAAATTTTAAAAATTAAATTTCTTTTAGAATAATTTTAATTTAATAAAAAAGAATGAAATTAGAATCAAAGTGTGGTTTGTGTCATTTTCGATGTAAGGGGAATTCATCCAAACACTTGTTAACTTCTAAAAACAATACAACCTCTACGGAAACTTGTTATGACCACTATGGAACACCATACTTAATAAAAATTTCTAAAATTTAATTTTTTTAAATTATTTTAAAAGTAAAATGTGTGAATGATTTTTATTAGGCTTTTCAATTTTCGATAGGCAATATCAATTCTTAAGTAAAAAAGAAATTCAACAACGTTTTTATAACAGGTTGTTTAAATATTTTTAACTAGGTACCTTCACTTTTCATGGGAAAAACAGCATAGTGTAATGCAAAACGCCACAAACTTAACGAAAATAAATTTTTATCGTCAAAATGTTTATCTTATTATTAAGATGAAAAACCAAATATTTTTTTACTTATTTTTTGAAATTTTTTAATCCTTCTAACACGTTCGAAATTTTGGTTAAAATCTTGTTTTGTTTTACGTCATCAACTACTCCGAAAAATAACATTGTTTTTTCGCGTTTTTTCCGTAGAAAACACATTAATTTAGAAATTCTTGTAAAAATCAAATAATTGTCCAATTTTAACGAAATTTTCAGGACTTATTTAGAAATGAATGAAATTATTTTTAATTTTCTTTTTTGTTTTAAATATTGGTAGGAACATTTTTTTTTCAAATGTGTTACACCCCCTTACTTAATTTCATGAAATTTCGCACAAAACTTTTTTGTTCCGTGAATTTTTTTTTTGTTAGAAGTAGGAGTCTTTGGAGATAGAAAAAACAAAGTCGGTGAATTCCAAAATGACACGCAAAGACCTTCAAATCTGTTCTGAATTGAAAAATAATAAATCCAATAAAATTATGACATTATTACTTAATTACAAAAGGTCCTAATTGCTTTTGTAAATAAATAATATTAACGACATTATTGTCTGAAAAAATAAAAAAATTTGGATGAATAATGAATTTTTACAAGAATTTTTTTCAATTTTTTTACATTTTAATTATAAATGTTTTTAAAAAAATTTAATAGTTTAAAATCGTGTAAATTTCTGTTTTTGTTTGTTCTGATTAGATTATATAATAATAAAAAAGAAAAAAAAATTACGAATTCAAAATTGCAAAGATTATTATATGACTTAAAAAATTTTATTTGGTATTTTTTCGGTTCCTTATTTTCATGTATGGTAGACTATAAGTGCCATTATTTTGAAAAAGGTCACATGATGTAAGAGTTCTGTCCCTTTATTCTGATAAAATATGTAGTGTTTTAATCTGCATACCAACAGGTAGTTGTGCTTCAACTCTCGTGTAAAATTAACGCTTTAAAGTAAGTTTTCCTTTTTTCATTTACTACTTCTTCACTAAATATTTTTTTTAATGTATTTACATGAGTGTGGGTCATACCGTAAACCTCGAAATAATAACAAACGAAGAATATAACGAGGCATTTGAATTTTTTTTAAAAACTTATTTTCTTCAGTTAACTTTTAATGACATTTATTTTTTTGTTAAAGAATGACATTTAAACATGTATTTTTTTTTATTTTAATGAGTTATAATTATAATAAAGAAAGATGTTTAAATTAATTTATTTAAAATAATGTTTTATTAAAATTATTTTAAAAACATTAGTTCCTGCTTATTTGAAATTAGGTTCTTCATTTTCTATTAATTTTTTGGTTGAATAGTTCTACTGTTCTTTTCAATTGTGTTCATTTTTTTAAAATAGAAAACTAGTTTTTTATTTTACTTAATGTTAAAGTTTATTAACTATTACTGATGAAATAATATTTTATTTATTAAAAACAATTTCCAAGTCAAGTTGTTAATTTTTGGCTTATTTTTTTTAATTATAGATGTCTACGACAAAAGACGTCCTAAGATCTTATAGCAGTGTCCAACTTGGACAACCCATTCTCTGTGGCCATATTTTTGAGAAATTTTTTCAAAAATATGGCACTCTTCGAGAAATAGCAGATTGGGCCACGTTGGAGAATGCCAAGAATGGCTTTCCAGCAGTGCCATTTCATTGCGTGTCCAAATTATCAACAATATACAAAAATAGAAACAGAGGGGTAAACTATGCTGCTAATTTTCGTAAAAAATGTACAGGAATTATAATCAATTTTGACCCAACTTCTACTGCCTCTTCAACCGACATCCCAGTTGCAAGTACAAGTTCAACACTGCTTGATGCTACCACAACTCTACATCGTGATAGCGAGGAGCTCTCTTCTTCAGCAGCCTTTTCTACACCTGCAGCAACAATTTCTGATACATCCATGACTGCGGCAACTAAAACTCTGACGGCAATTAAAGAAACTACATTGGGTGCAACTGCTATTGTACCTGCCCGTTGTTCATCTTCCAGTGACATAAAAAGTAAAAAAATAAAAATGTTGGAAGAAAAACTAAGGAAAAGAAATAAAAAAATAATGGCACTTAAAAATAAAGTGAAAGTACTTTCAAAGAAGAAAAAGGAACATCCAAATAAATTTGTAAGTAGAAAAATCTACTATGACTGTATTTTTTCTGGTGTTTCTGCTTCAAATATTCCAAAAACTGTGGCCAGTATTCTGAAAACATTGTCCCTGGAAGATAACATTTTGAAAAAAAGCTCCACTACAGTTTATAGAATGGTTGGGGAACTTGGCTTCCTGTCCGATGTGAAGACCTTCCATGCAGTGGAAAGTGCAGAAAACTGCACTTTAGTTTTCGATTCCACGACACAAGATGGACAGCATGTGAACTGTGTAGTACTAACAACGCCAACATCCTCTCATCTTGTGTCGTTGGAACATCTTTCTGGAGGGTCTGCAATGGATTACAAGCAGCACATAATTAATTCAATCGGACAATTAGCCAAAGTGGGATCACTATCCACTGGCGAAAGTATTAATGAAATTTATAAAAAAATAATATCAAAGATAAAATGCTGCTTGACGGCCGGACGGGCCCCCATCAATCATTCCACTGTTTCACTACAAGAGAAGGAGTGGAATGTTAAACTTATGGTGATGTATTGTAATTTGCACCCACTGGAGTCAATTGCCAGACAGACGAGGAAGGCCCTGAGGGATTGTGAAACTTCATCTGTTGGGAGTGAGTGCCTAGCATGGCGAATAATTGTGGGATTGAATTCCCTCAGATTTAGTGACAAATTAGGGACAATAAATGACATGAAGAACTTTATCAAACAACAAGGACTTTCATTGTCCCTAATCACTAGATTCCGGGGGAATCGCCTTCATATTATTTTTCATCTGGGTGCTACTTACTTCCCTATATTTGAAAAATGTAAGCAATTTATCTCAGGGCTTCCATCAACTAATGAAACCATCTCTAGGCTGCAGCTACTTTTCAGAGAAAGAGACACTGTGGTAGAATTGCAAGTGCTAGGACTCATAGGGAAGTTGCTCTCGGGTCCTTGGATGAAAACCTTCTATACATCATTGGAGAACCAAAATGACCCCATCGACACAATGAACATCGTCAAAGGGGTCATTGAGAAGGTGAAACTATTCATCGAGGACCCGATGTCTATCTTTGCTTCTGTAGAGGACTTCTTTGGAAATCCCCTACCAGAGACTGTCAGGAAAGCTTTGTTTATTTCTCCCACAAATGAGCTCTTGTTTCGACAGATGATGACTGCCTGTTTGAAAGGAATTGTAACTATACTAAACAGGCAGTATCAAAAGTCTTTCACCTCTGAACTTTCATCAACTCGGTCTCTATTGACATCCGTGAGGGAACATACCATGCTAGCGGAAAGCATCATTGGGGAATTTTCTGAAAGAAAGAAGCTTGCGCCTAACGCTTATGTTTCCAGCATAAGCGATGTCATCAAGGCCAAGCGGAATCAAGTAAGAAAATTTGTTGATGATCTGGATGCTGAGCATTTAAGTAAATACCTCCGGATGGCAATGATTTTCAGCAGAGAAAGAAGACAATGCAGCAGCAGACAAGTGATGAGAGACTTGTCCAGACAAGCAGAGAAAAGGCAATCCAGGCGGAAAGGAAGAAGCGGGCTTCATTGCAGAAAAAATTAAAGAACTTGAAAGATGTATCCGTAATGAGCTTGCTGGCTGAATTTCAACAACCAGAATTATCAGCAATCCTGCATGAGATACTGACTGGTAATATAGTTGGACGCTCAATTAAGCACATTTGGACAGTTGACGGTATCAACAGAGAATATGTTGGTGACATCATTAGTTATGAAAATCCATTTTATATGATTTCATACCTAAATGATGAAACTGACTGTTGTGAACTGGACAAGTGTGAAATTGGCGCTGACTATCTCATGCATGATTTACGATTTGATCAGCCCAGCATTGAAGATTGAAGAGGCAGCAGCAGAAGAAAAAAAAAATTAAAAAGCAAAAACGGCCCTTTTCAGGGCCACAAAATTTTCCTGAAATTCTTTTTCTTGTTGTACATCACATAGTAGCAATTTTTTTTCAATAGTTTATTGGGTTAAAAAAATTTTTAGCAAGTATGTAATTAATAATAAACTTGAAAGTTATATTAAAATTTAATAATAAAATAATTGTCATAACAATAATTAGAAAAAAAAGGAAAAATATGTAAAATTTAAATATTTCGGCATAAATTTTCGATACCTAATTTTACAATGAATTTTTTAAGATGAAAACGTTCTTGAAGTTTAAATTTAGATTTAAAAGACCAATGATTAAATTTACTATTTCCATTAATTAAAAAATTTCGGTAAACTTCAGATTAGATTATTGGACTATCACATTTACTTTCGATTTTTAAGTAAATTACCATAAAAATAGAATAATTCAGTAGTTATTAAATTATAAAATTAAATGAAAAAAAAAAGTCAATAAAAATTGCGAAAAATATGTTATTTTGTAAGAAATACTACATAACTAATAACGCAACCTAAATGCGTTCACTTAGATTTATGAGAATTGTCAATTATGTGCATCCATAGCAGCTGTCATCGCGACGTCATTCAGCGATGCGTCATTCATTCGATTTCGTAACAACGATCAATCGGTAGTAATTGGTTGTAATTACTTTTTTTGAGCTATAAATAAGTAATATTTTTTCCAAATCAGATTAATTAAACTTCCAGTTTCCAAACTTTACTAACATAAAGTGTCAGAAATCCTTTTAAATATTTTTAAAACCGATGAAATTTTGTTTGTTTACAAATTTCTTAAATTTAAGAAAATGGCAGCTTTTAAGAAAATTTTAAGAAATTGAAATAAATATGAATTTCCGATGTGTATAATTTTTATCTGAAAAACACTAGAATTTTTTAATTAATGGAAATAATAAATTTAATCATTAAGCTTTTAATTAAATTTAAATTCAAATCTTTAAGTATCTTTCTAAATTTTAAATATTTCATTTTAAAATCAGGTATCTGAATTTTTTGCCGAAAAAGTGGAGGTACCAGTTAGGTACCTCCAAAAAAATCGCTATGAAACAGCATAGTATGAATAAAAAAATTCATAAACTTAATAAAACAAACTTTTTCCATCAAAACTAT
Source organism: Ascarosepion bandense (assembly GCA_037127315.1). Classification (NCBI taxonomy): domain Eukaryota; kingdom Metazoa; phylum Mollusca; class Cephalopoda; order Sepiida; family Sepiidae; genus Ascarosepion; species Ascarosepion bandense. Next base: position 585,424 of record JBBBDQ010002433.1, on the reverse strand, counting down.
TTATATTTTTATTAAGAGGAAAGATCAAAGCAATTTTTAATTATTTTAAAAAAATTTGGAATCCCTGCTAACATTTTCGAAATTTTGATAGAAAATGTTTTTATTTGAGTTAGCGGCTAAAAAAAACAATTACGCCTTTATTACAATGGGTTACGTAACGATGACACAACCCACTTCCCCCCCCCCCCCCCCAGGTAACAAACACATTAATTTGAAAATTCTCGCAAAAATCAAATAATAGTCAGATTTGAATGAAACTTTCAGTACTCATTCGCAAATGAATGAAATTATTTTTTTAAATTTCTTGGTGAAAATATTTTTTTTAACTCCGAATCAGTGACGGTTCGTCTAACTTACCTTTTCAGGTCGAATCTAAAAACTTTTCATAGAAAAACAAAAAGGATTAAGATGCTCGACTTGATATTACTTCTCAACATCGACAATACTGGCAATCAATAAGATTTCAGATTTTTAAGGAAATTTCAATAAAAAAAGATTCATTGTTTGAAAATAGACCGCGTGTATTGCAAATGGAAGAAAGAAATTACAGGAAACGGTGTAAAAGGAGAATTTGTTCCTTGTTAATCCTATAGTCTGACTTTGCTTTTTGTGTACCGTACTATATTGCAATGTCAAATTGTCTGAAATGACTTTCTTTTAGAATTCCATTCACTGTCATTATTTCTGGCTTCACGTTTTCGTCTACTGTTGGTGACACACATACATTAAAAAAAAAATCAACTGGAAGAAGAAACTTTTAATCCTCCAGAACCGATGATTGCTGCTAAAAAAAAAAAAAAAGAAAATGATTCAGGATATGAAATGGCCTCAAAACTCGAAATGCAACATTGCACGGCCAAAATGACTTGAAGCCAAAGCGTAATTAACTGTTTTAGATCACAACAGACAGTGAGACCACGTTTGTAACATGGATCTTCCTTTATCAGGAACAAATTTATTTCGTGGTTTAGTTTTTTTACTTCTTGTTTAACTTTGACCTTTGTGCGTTATGGTGTAGTTGATGTCGATTCGGAACGATAAATTGGGGAGCCGAGTTCGAATTCCAGTTGAAATCCTTGCGTCTACTTTTTATATATACATATTATTACATGATATGTAAAATTTTTAAAAATATTCTAAAATTTTTTCCTCCATCTTGTAGGTATGATGTGTCATTAATGCATGAAGAATACATTTTAAAATACCTCAGAAAAATTGAAAAAACTTTTCTTTTCCTATTTTTTTATAACCTGTGTTTGGTTTGTATTTGTTGTTGTGCATTTCAATAGCCTTTTTTTTCTTTTTTTTTCCTAATCCTAACATTGAAATTATAAAGTTTTTTTCTGTTAAGTTCCTACTTTTTTCATTTTTTTAAAAAATTTTTCTCAATTAGTTGTGAATGTAGGAACGTCAACAAATTTCTGATACCCTTTTTTTTTGTGGAGGATTTTTTGGGAATTTTTTTTTTTATTTCAGTTTCTTTATATTGCAGCCATCTTTTTTGATCCTACAATTGAAATATGGTGTGACTAGGCTCGCTGTCTACTTTTAATGACAGTTTGCTGCAAGTACTTTTGAAAATGAAAAACTATCCTACGGACTTGGTTACAGTCAACCACACGACAGTAAAAAAAAGTGGAACATGGAAATAAAAGAATTCCACTGCAATTTACACCCATTAGAATTCATCTTACTGAAGACAAGGAAGGTCCTAAGGGGATGTGAGACATGCTCAATGGGAACTGACACTGTGAATGAGTGCCTAGCATGGCGAATTATCATGGCCATGAATTCCCTCCAGTATAGTGACAAATTTGGGCTTGTAAACAAAAGGAAGTCCTTTTTTGCAACAACAAGCGTTTCCATTGTCCAAAATTCCTCAATTCCAAAAGAATCAGCTACAGATAATTTCCCATCTTGGTGCAAGTTGATGTTTGCCAAATATTCATCAATGAAATTTCTGCGAGAAATGATGCCATCATGAAATTGCAGCTGCTTTTTGAAGAAGACGATGCTGTTGCTGAATTGCAGGTCCTAGGAATCATGGGGAAAATGTTAACGGGGTCTTGGATGAGTACCCTCTACTCTAACATTAATAGCCAAAGAGACCTCATTGACACCATGAACATTGTCAAGGGGGTCATTGATAATTTGAAGGTACTATCGGAGACCCCAATATTATCCTTCATTAGGACAAGGACTTCTTTGTAAATCCTTTACCAAAGAAGGTTACTGAATCCAAATGCTTATGTCACCACCATAAGCGATATAATCAAGGCCAAGCAAAATCAGATCGGAAAATTCATCAATGATAACTTGAAGTTGGCAATGATCTACAGCAGGCAGAGGACTGGGCAAAAAAAGATAATAAATCAAGTTGTTGAAGAGGAAATCAGAAGGAAGATGAAAGAAAAAAATGAGAAGCAGGAAAAAATGAAATGATTCCTACTGTAAAAAAAAAAAACTGAAGTCCCTCAAAAATGTGCCGATTTCTTTGTTGGAAGAAGAATTTCTTAGACATGAAGAAGGATGTGTGGTGATACCAAGCATAGCGATGGACCGGATGTTTGCACTCTCACGACAAAAAAGCAAATGACCAAAAGTCGTCTGTGCGCATCCGAATTCGCACAGATGTTCTGGTTGAAAAATAAAAATTAATCAAATATCAAATTTCCATTTCACGAACCTAAGCAAATTTTATTTATCAGCCAATGGTAAAGCCCAGAATCAAATACAAGTGTGAAATCCCAAACGAGCTGCTGTGATCCAAAAAGCGGACACAGACAGACCCCAGCAGAAGTGTGTAATCAATATCCCCTTGACCTAAGTCAAGAGGCTACTACGCTTGCCTCTTTCCTTCTCCCCTGTCTCAAAACTACTTACTGACCTAAGGAGAGACTACATCAAAGACATTCCTCACTCCACTGACAGCCAGACCAATACAGTCACGCTGGTGATCTTCTCATGTCGTATCTGTTTGTACTACTCTGCTTTGTTAATATATTTAACACTATTCCATATTTTGTCTTTATTTCTGGCCCCTAACCAGGCCACAATGTGTGAACATTATGGCAAACAAAACTGAAAATGCAAATGAGGACACACACTGTAGTGAAACTATTTCATGCAGTGTGTCCATTTCATGGAGTTGCCATTTTACAATTCAGAGAAGTGTATTCTATTGAGAAAACCAATCTGTATTGAAAGTAAGACTAAAAACAAAATTTTCACACCAGTAAATATGTTTACTTTAATGTTAACAGTAAAACACTGAAAAATTTAGCTACGAAAAATAGTAGGTAATTTATCTTTAAAGAGGCCTTTCGTTTCTACTGCAAATCTACAAGAATTTGTTATGAAGGCCTGTGTTAAGATCAGGCATGTTATTGATGTTTGAATATTTGTTGATTTCATGGTATATGATGAAGCAAATCTCGTAGACTCTATAGACAATCATTAAATAAAACTGCCAATATCTCTTTGTCCCAGTTTTACTATTTCTTCATTTTGTTATGAAGATGAAAGTGAATCGCTTTGATAAGTGATCTGTGCCTGTGGATTCAGGGATGTAGCAATACTGACAGCCTCTTATTTATGTTTTTGTAGCCTGAATGTCACATGACCCTTTTCTCTCCAATAGTAGGAGATTTTTTGTCTCCCTTCTTTTATTTTGATGTAGGGAGGAGTTATGTAATTTAACTTTGCTTTTTTTTTTATTTGATTGTGAGTGTGTATATATATATATATATATATATATATATATATATGTGTGTTAACTAATGTTCAATTGATACTGATTATATATATATATATATATATATATATATATATATATATATATATGAAAAGAAAACCTTTCATTGACACATTTTGTTCTTTGAAGTTATTTATTTAAAGATCACAGACCTAATTTTAATAATTACAAACTAGGTTAATTCATCCTACTAAAAGTGATTTAGGGTTAATCTCTAAGGAAATTATCAAAAGCATAACTGAGTGACGATGATTCGTTCTCCACCCCAACCCCTGGGAGTGATTTTCTGATATCATTGATTTACCAATATAAAAGAAAAAGCTATAACTTCTTTTTTTAAGTTGGACCGTTTACATTTTTCTTCTTTCTCCAAAAAATTCGACATGAAGACCTGTGTTAAGATCAAGCATGTTACTGATGTTTGAAAATTTGCCGATTTCATTGTATTCAAGCAAATCTCATAGACAATCATTAAATAAACCTGCCAATATCTATCTGTACCAGTTTTACTATTTCTTCATTTTGTTATGAGGATAAAAAGTCAATGGCTTTGATTAGTGACCTGTGCCTGTGGATTCAGGCATGTAGCAATACTGACAGCCTCTTATTTGTTTTTGTTGCCTGAATGTCATGTGACCCTTTCTTCTCCAAAATTCTCCATATAGTCTGGGCTTTTTTTGTCCCACTTCTTTTAGTTTGATGTTGGGAGGAGTTATGTAATTTAACTTAACTTTTTTGTATTTCTGATTGTGTGTGTAAATATATATAAGTATAAAGTGAACTTTAGTTGACACATTATATATACATATATATATGTATATATAATGTGTCAACTGAAGTTCACTTTATACTTATATATATACATATATATATTGTAACTAAGTTGTTGAACTCGTAGGTTTATTTACCTTCATGCATTTACTTTTATAAAGAGTGCTCAATACAAATGTAGAGCGTTATACTGTAATGGTTGTTACAATGGTTTTTAATAGAGAGTATCACTACATGAATGAATTAATGAACAGATAAAACAAAAACACGGATTACTCCAATGGTCAAACACCACTGACGTCATAAATTGGTTCATCAACATCAAAGAAAAAAACAACTGTTCTTTGATCCAATTTGACATAGTGGATTACTACCCGTCAATCACGAAGGACCTCTTCACCTTAGCACTAGAATTTGCAACACACACTACACAGACCTAACAAAGGAGGAATGTAATATCATTATGGCGGCCAAGACATCTGTTCTTATCCACAACCAGGAGCAATGGATAAAAAACGCTGTAAACTAATTCGACATCACAATGTGTGCACTGGACTCCGCAGAGTCCTAGGATCTGATCGGGTTATTTAGTCTGTACAATCTCACCGCTCACCAAGACATTAACACACAGGACATAGGGCTATATAGAGACGACGGTCTAATGATAGTAAAAAACTCCACACACTTTAAAACAGACAAAATCAGAAAACTAATACATAGAGAATTCAAAGCTTTAAACCTAAAAGTTATAGTCAACACAAATTTAAAAGTAGCAAACTTCCTCAATATCACACTAGATTTAGTCAACAACAATTACAAACCATACATAAAACCCAATGAATACCCACTATACATCCACCCAAAGTCAAACCACCCCCCTGATATTATCAAACATATACCCTCTTCAATAGAACATAGAATCAGCCAAAACTCGTCCAACAAAGAAATATTCAACAAACAAAAAGTTCTCTACAACAAGTCATTAAAAGAAAGCGGCTACAGAAACAAAGACATCCAATACATACCAACCCCAACAAGAAAAGTAGAAAGAGAAAAATCATTTGGTACACACCTCCTTTCAACCAAATGATCAACACCAAGTTAGGACAGAAGTTCCTGAACTTAATTAAAAAACATTTCCTAACAAATAACCACCTCAGTAAAATCTTCAACAAAAATACACTCAAACTTAGCTACAGCTGCACAAACAACCTAGAAAAAATCATAACTAACCATAACAAATATATCCTAAATCAACACGTAAACCAAAATAAAACCGGCAACCAAAACACAACCAAATGCAACAACGAAAACATGTGTAATTGTAGAAACCCTAGCAACTGCCCACTACAAAATAAATGCAAAACAAACTCAATAATCTACCAATGCAACATAACATCCATCGAAAATCCAACCATAAATAAAGTGTATATAGGATCAGCTAAGAATACTTTTAAGCAGCACTGGTACTTGCACCTAACCTCATTTAAAAACAGCTTATACCGAAACCAAACATCCCTTTCCACATACTTTTGGAAGCTAAAGGATTCAAAACAGAAATCCAAAGTAAAATGGAAAATCCTAGAAAAAACTAGAACTTGCAACTCACTTAATGATATCTGCCCTTTATGTCTAAGTGAAAAACTACACATTCTCCAGTACCCTAACAGCAATGATTTATTAAACCGTAGAGACGAATTAGCAGTAATATGCAAACATTGCAAATATTTCTCGCTAAAATTTAAGTAAACAACAAAAAAAAAACAACCAGAAACTCCCCAAAAGAAAACAAATCCTATACAATACCAACAAAAAATAATGCAGTTGCAACAGAATAGTAGATAAATAAATAATAAAAAAAAATATATTTCATATTTATAAAATGTTGCATAAAGATAAATTTTATTAAAGAAATATATTTCTTAAATATTATAAAATATTATATTTTATATTATAAAATAGCTTAAATATTATGGAATATTGTAAAATACTTTTTAATGAAAGATATATTTTATAAAAAATATATTTTATAAAAAACAAATAAATTAAAAAAAGCACACACCCCAAGACAAAATAACATATATTAAATTAAGGAGAAACCAACCCCAAAACAAAACAACACCTACCAACCCCTAAACCAAATAACAACACGCTAGGTGCCAGCAGCACCATTCCTCTCAAGATTAATAGATTAACCTATCATGAACTCTGCCACAAACAAACACTTAACACTAAGACCTGAAAAAAGTTCAACGGAACTCAAAATACAGACCAACCCCTCTAACAACCAAAAATAACAAATCCAACACAAATAAATTGGCTTTTCAACTAGATAATTCATATTTCTAAAAAAATCACCTGAGGAAGAAGCCAAAAACATAATGGGCTGGCTTTGAAACATGAGAATTTTTTTGTGTAGTGATACTATGAATTAAAAAACATTGTAACAACCATTACAGTGTATATATATATATATATATATATATATATATATATATATATATCAATATTAATAAACTTATTACTGCAAACAATGCTGAAATAGGATCCTATAAACTTCAAAAAATTATAGGTGACTATCAGTCCGACTTTCTTTATGGAAATGTAAAAATTCATAAAAAAGATCATCCCTCCGACCTATCATTTCTGAATTACCCACACCAATATAGAACCTTTCCAAAACACTTAGCAAACTAATTACTCCCTACCTTCCTAGTAAATATAGTATTAATTCCACAGATGAATTTTTAAAGATTCTCCATTCCGTAAAACCTAAGAATCAAATAATTGCATCTTTGGATGTCCCAAACTTATTCACTAATGCTCCCGTCCATGAAACGATTGACATCATTATCCGTGATGTATACAATCATGCTACTCTCCCATCAATCAATATTAAACCCACTATATTAAAAAAACTATTATTAGCATGTCCCACACAAGTACCCTTTCATGATCTCTTAGGCAATATTTATACTCAAATAGATGGTATTGCGATGGGATCTCCTTTAGGCCCATGCTTTTCTAATTATTATATGGCAAATTTAGAAAATAAAATCATTAATGACAACAATAAACCCTCTATATATGTAAGATACATAGATGACATCTTCGTTTTAGCTAAGAATATCGATCAAATTGCACATCTTAAAACCAAATTTTCAAGTCACTCTGTTCTCAAATTTACATAAGAACTTAATATTAATAACAAAATCCCATTCCTTGATGTATTCATTGATTCTAGCACACATAAATTTACTACTTCTCTATATAGGAAACCAACTAGCATAAACATGTGTCTTCTTAATTATAATAGTGAATGCCCCCAACAATATAAGTTAGCTGTTATAAAAAAACTTAATTCAATGCACACAGATGATATCGCCTTCCAAATCTTTATTTTATAAAGAATTACACAACATTAAGCAAACACTTGTCAATAATGGATTTCCTAACTCCATTATGGATCAATAAATAAAAATGTATCTCAACAAAGTTAATAATAGCTTTAAAAATTTTGATAATATTAATAATAATGGTGTACTTCAAAATAAATATAACACTATTAACTCATACTATTGCAACCAAATACATAATAATTACAAACAAGATGAAAAAACTCTCAAAAACATAATACGTAGAAATGTTAAACCAGCGGATAGTAATAATCAAATTAAACTCATATATTATAAAAAATTCAAAACAATTGACCTCATAGTCTCTAATAACGCTACAAGCACTAAACTAAATTCTCTACAAAATAAATAAATCTAAGATGGCATTTTATCTGAAATTACATTTTGATATTAAATTACTGAAAATTAGAAGAAAAAACTTATATGATGTAAATAAAATATAAATGATATTGCTAAGAAGAAGGAATACAACAGCAATCTCAAGTAATTTATATTCATTATTAGGAAAATAAATTAAATTGAAAACTATTATGGCATTAATAACAAAACAAATGGGTGAATTATGTCTGTGGTCAAAAATAAAAAGAGATTTAACAATTGGAAGATATATTATAATATACTGTAGTTATATAGTTAATAAGAAATAAATTTACCAGGTTATATATATATATACTTATCTGTCCTGAAAGGTAAACTGCTAGTCTAGTAAGTATTTATGTCTTAGCTATTTGAAGTAGATTTTAGAACCCAAGCAAATTAAATTAAATTGCCAGTCTACGACTTGAAAATGCTGATCCACATATTTCACAAAAATATGGTTGATCTCCAGTGCGAATTCAACTGTGCTTTTTGAAATTTAAACTATTTGAAAATGCTGATTTACATATTTAACAAAAATATGGTTTCTCTCTAGTGTGAATTTGAATGCGTGTTTTCAAGAGTTTTATCAGAAAATTCTGAATCGCATATTTTGCAAGAAAATAATTTCTCTCTATTGTGAATTCAAATATGAGTTTTCAAATTGGATCTATTTGAAAATACTGGTTTATATATTTTACAAGTATATGGTTTCTCTCCTGTGTGAATTCGCATGTGCAGTTTCAAAGTAATTTCTTGAAAATGATGATCCACATATTTCACAAGTATATGGTTTTGTCTCCAGTGGGCATCTGAATGTGGGATTTTAAGTCAGATGATTAATACTAAGGTGTTTATGATGATCCAACCTGTAAATAAAAAACAGGGTATCATTAAAAAGGTAGATTTGTGCAATGTTTCAAACAGAACATCTGGCTGTCATCAATCATTTAAAGTTGAGAAAGATATGATCTCTGTGATTGCAATAAAACTCTCATATTATTTAATTTTATAAGTTTTTAAGTGCTGGAAAATTGCTACAGTTTAAAACAATTAAAATTTTAACAGATAACCCTGTAAAAATTCTTTATGGTAAGATTACTTCCATGTGTACACTTATCTCTGAACTGGCAATGTTTGGTTACTTTTTTTTTTCAGCATGTGTTTTCATGTGCTTCATTACATGCCCTCTTTGTGCAAATGCCAATCCACATATTTCACAAGAATATGGTTTCTCGCCAGTGTGAATTCTTTTGTGTATTTTCAAGTAAGAATTATGGGTAAATGCTGATCCACATATTTCACAATATGGTTTCTCTCCAGTATGATTTTGATTGTGCTTTTTGAAATCATAATATTTTAAAAATGTGGATCCACATATTTTACACGAATACGATTTCTCTCCAGCATGATTTCGAATGTGCTTTCTCAAATCCTTTTTAGCAGAAAATGCTGAGCTACATATATCACAAGAATATGGCTTCTCTCCGGTGTGAATTCGAATATGATTTTTCAAACTGTACTTAGTTGAAAATGCTGATCTGCATATTTCACAAGAAAATGGTTTCTCTCCAGTGTGAATTCGAATGTGTGTATTCAAATTAGAATTACTTGAAAATGTTGATCCACATATTTCACAAGAATATGGTTTCTCTCCGGTATGAATTCGAATGTGCTTTTTCAAATCAGAACTATGTAAAAATGTTGATCCACATATTTCACAAAAATGTGGTCTTTCTCCAGTGTGAATTTTACTGTGCTTTTTCAAATTTAATTTATTTGAAAATGTCGATTTACATATATTACAAGAATATGGTTTCTCCCCTGTGTGAATTTGAATGTGCATTTTCAATAGATTTTTATCAGAAAATCTTGAACCACATGTTTTGCAAGAAAATGGTTTCTCTCCAGTATGAATTTGAATGTGTGTTTTCAAAAGAGTATTATTGAAAAATACTGAACCGCATATTTCACAAGAAAATGGTTTCCCTCTATTGTGAATTCGAATGTGTTTTTTCAGATCAGAACTAATTGAAAATGTTGATCCACATATTTCACAAGAATACGGTTTCTCTCCAGTGTGACTTCGAATGTGAGTTTTCAAATTAGAAGCTTGTGAAAATACTGATTTACATATTTGACAAGAATATGGTTTCTCTCCAGTGTGAGTTCGAATGTGAATTTTCAAACTAGAACTATTTGAAAATGCTGATTTACATAATTTACAAGAATATGGTTTCTCTCCAGTGTGAATTCGCATGTGCAGTTTCAAACTGTAATTCCTTGAAAATGATGATCCACATACTTCACAAGTATATGGTTTCTCTCCAGTGGCCTTCTGCATGTGGGATTTTAAGCCAGTTGATTAATAAGGTGTTAATGGCAATTCAACCTGTAAATAAAAGAAAAGGATATCATTAAAGACGTAAATTAGTGCATTATTTCAAACAGAACATCTGGCTGTCATCAATCATTTAACAAAAGTCAGAAAGATATGATCTCTGTGATTAAGAAATACTTTTATTCTAAATTTTATGCAATAAACAAGTAATCCCTGTGTAAATCAGATTAATTTACCTTCTAATTTGCTAATTTTTCAAAAATAATATGTCATAGATGTATATTTTATTTTTGAAGAAATTTTAAAACTGAGAAGGAATTTTTGTTTGATATTCTGTCAAAAATGGCTGAAAAATTTTTGTAAATTTATAAATTTTAGATACCAATCAATATAATTTTTATTTGAAATACACTTGAGTAATTTGCTTACTGGAAATAATAAATTGAATCATTTAGGTTTAAGAAAACTATTTTTAAAAAGTTAAATTTAAAAGTTAAATAATAAAAATGAGTGAAGTTACCTAGTTTAAAACTTTTTAAAAATAAGTCCCTCCAATCATTCGTTGAAAAAACAACATAACATTATTTTTAAAAGCCCAAATTTAATAAGTTTGTATTGTCAAAATACATATTATTAGGATCAAACTAATTTTAAATTATTTTATTAAAGTTTATGATGTGTACTACCATAATAAGATTTCATTTTAAAATTTTTTTCTTTTTCATCAATACGTGGCCAGATTTTGACAAGAGTTTACTACAGCAAATATAATATTACAAAACTCACATTTTTGCCATAAAAAAAACATTAATTTGGAAATTCGTGCAAAAAGAAAAGTGGTTGGATTTTGATAAATTATTATTTATTATTTTTATAAAATCTTGGTAAACATACATTTTTATACACGTTACCCCCTCTAATTAATTTCCAGAAATTTCTAGAAATTGATGACTGTCACTGGAGTTTGGTTATTAATTAAATGCAGAATGCATTGAGAAATATAAAACACATTTTCTTTCTTACAGTTGCTCACTTTCAGAAACTCTGCTCGAAATAGTGAAAACAAATATGCAATAAAATTATGCCTTCTTTTATTTACATCAAATTTTAATTGCTTTTAGAAACAATATATATTAAGAATATCAAAATATCTGAAGATAAAAATATTTGAATGAACAATGAATTTTTCAAGAATTATTTTCATAATTTATAAAGATTAAAAATCATTTAAAATTTCTTCGAATCATCATCCCAATTAAATTATTAAGTCATATGTAAGGTACCTATATTCACAATGAATGTAAAAAATGATCAAACTAGGAAGTAAATTTTCAAAGTGGTAGTTAAAAAGGCTGTTGTTGAGTAATTCAGTAATACATAGAATTGAAAAGAATTGCACACTGAATGTTCATTTAGGGAAGTTTTTTCCTGTAAGGGGGACAACCCTTGAATCACATTACCTTTTAATAATAAATATCACAGACAGCCACTCATTTAAATAAAATACAGGTAATCAGCATGCACCCAATTAAAATGTTTTAATTATTTTACAAAACCATTGGCTCAATTATTTGTACCAAGCTTTTCAATTTCTGATGAGTAAATATAGTCTTCACACATTAATTTAATGACAAAAAAGATCATAAGAAAAATCAAAAATTCTTATAAAAATGTATTATTCATTAGAAAAATGTTTTGTTTTCAGACTGATATCCTAATGCAACCAATTAAAAGTTTATCTTAAGAAAAAATGGCATAGTTTTATTGCATTTTTGTTTTTGCAATTTACAGCAGATTTTCTAAAAATTCTTCTGAAACACTCAACAACAGGCTTCTGAAAGCTTGCATTCAAAAATTTACTTCTAAGTTTCATCATCTTTTACAATAATTGTGAATGTAGATACCTTACAAAAATTGAAAGAAGCTTTCCGTTTTTTATTTTTTCTATCTTTTATAACCAGTGTTGGGTGTGTTTTCATTGTACATTTCAATAGCCTTTTTGCTAATCTTACCAATGAAATTAAAAAATTTTATTCTGTTAAATTCCTACTTCACATAACAATTCATAAATTGAGTTTGGTTATTTAAATTTCATTCTGTCTTATTAAATTGTAAAATTATTTTAAAAGTAAGGTTCATATTATTTTAATTTTCATTTCTTCAGAAAGCCTATTCAAATGTATGATTATAAAGCTAAGCTAACTAAAATTCTACAAAATTTTACATAATTGCTGAAAATATTATTTTAAATTTTAGATTTTACTATGTAGTTAAAAACAAAAATCAACATATATGATTACATGAAATCATGTAATGTCAGACCATCATACTTAGTGTTTTCGACGACTTCTGTTTGTCATTAAATCATTCATCATCTCAGATGACCCTTATAAGAGAACTACCGTGATTAATAAGCAAGTAATACTTGTTTCAAATTCGATTAAGTTAATTTTAAATTTGCTAATTTTAATAAAATAATGTTTCAATGTGGTATACTTTTTCGAAAAAAATTTTACATTTCAATCGATACAAGTTCAGTTTCAAATACACCACAGCATAACTGGTTTAAGTAAATTTACTCTCTTGACTTTAAATTAAAGCTAGGTACCACCAAAAAATGACTGGAAAAACAGCATAATATTCAGGAAAAAGACCTCAAAATAATAAGAACAAAGTTTTATCAGCAAAATGTTTGTGTCATCATGAAGAGGATAGATTATAGTATTTTTAATTATTTTTTAAAAATGTTTTTAATTCTTTCTGCAATGTTTGACATTTTGATAGAATATCTTGTCTTCCTTTCATCAGTGTGAGACCAAAATTGTCCAAGTGTTTATAACGGCAAAATATAATATTACGCAAAGCACTTTTTTGAGTGTGAAAAACACATTAATTTGCAAGTTCTTGCAAAAATAAAATATTAGTCAGATTTCAAATAACATGTTTCAAATTTTGTTTTGTTTATGTCATGTGTATTTTATTTTGGTAAGATTTTTTAAAACCGAGAATTGGCTTGTTTACAATCGATGAAAATTAGTAAAAATTTTGAAATTTAAAAAATGTTTTTAAGTTTAGAAAATTTTTGATTCTGATCAATATAATTTTGGTTTAAAATAGGTACCTCCACTTTTTCATGGGAAAAACAGCATAGTGTAATGTAAAATGCTGCAAACTTAATGAAAATAAAGGTTTATCGTCAAAATGTTGACATTATTATTAAGAGGAAAGATCAGATAATCTTTTAATTATTTTAAAAATTTTTTAATCCTTTCTAACACGTTCAAAATTTTGGTTAGAATGCTTGTTTTGTTCACGTCATCATCTTCAACAAAGTTTAACATTGATTTTTTGGCGCTTTTTTTCTGTTGAAAACACAATTTGAAAATTCTTGTTCAAATCAAATAATTGTCCGATTTTAATGTAATTTTCAGAACTTATTCACAAATGAATGAAATCATTTTTAAATGTTTCTTTTTAGAAAATATTGGTAAAAAAATTTTTTAAATGTTTTACCCCCCACTTACTAAATTTCATTAAATTTTGCACAGAACCTTCGCATTTATGGAATTTGTTTTTTTTTTGTAAAAAGTAGGAGTCATTAGAGATTGCAAATTACCTACTTTTTTTTTCAAATTTGTACTTTTTAACCGGAAATCTACTCTGAATTGAAAAATAAAGAATCCAATAAAACTATGACATTACTTAATTCGAAAAGCTTTTAATTGTTTTTGTATATAAGTAATATTAAGGATATTATTGTCTGATGAATAATGAATCTTTAAAAGAATGTTTTCATTTTTTTTACATTTTAATTTTAAATTTTAATTTTAATTTTCTGTGTGTGTCCGTTACCTATAGACTCCAAAATGGCTGAACTGATTTTCTTGAAAATTTACAGTTGTACTAGAAGCATCTGCGAGTGTTCTTAGCTAGGTTTTGTGTCAAGGTACCCTAGATAAATATCAAAAATCAAAAAATCAGATTATAGAAGGAGTGGTCTGATTTTAATCAAATTTGATACACTCATATACAAAGACATAAGAAACGATATTCAGAAATTTCAAGGGTTGCAGTCCTTACAATAGTGCAGAAAATTTGATATCGAGATCAGGAAATCAAAATTTGACTTTCATCAATTTTTCTTTCAGTCTATGGTTTTGCTTTAACTGGAAACAACTATTGCTTTTTAGTCTTTCGTGCCAACGTTCAAAGAGTCTGAGCTCCAGAACCATGGATTAGTTTTAAAGCTTTCATTACACCCAAGCAACGCCGAGCTATACATATAGTAATTTATAATAGTTTAAAATCATGTAAAATTCTGTATTAGCACATTTATTGAATGTGATATAGTAATTAATTGGAAACAAAATTTACGAGTCCAAAACTGCAAAGATTAATAAATGTAGTTATGTGATTTTTGTTAAAAAGTAATTTTTGATTTATTATATTTTTAATTTATTTTCATGTATGGTAGACTGAAAGTGCCATTATTATGAAACGCTTACGTATGTGCGTTGTGGTGCAGTGGATATCAGCTCGGAATGAGAAACCGGGGAGCCGAGTTTGAATTCCAGTTGAATCCATTGCATTCACTTACGCACAAATACCCTTGGGAAAATATTAAAATAATATGAAACATTCTTTGAAAAAATTTACAATTTCATAACAGAATGAAAATAACGGCAGAGTTAACTCAATTTATTAAATATTTTGGTATTTATTAATTTTTATTTTTAATATCTATTTTTCATATTATTTTAGTACCTACCTGTAAATTGTGAATTTCACTATTATTTTTTTTTTTTAACAAAATTAGAAAATTAGGAATTAAACTGTAAAAGTTGCTTTAAATGTTTAAGGAATGACTTACAAAACAGGCTGCTGAATTTTATAAACATCTTGAAGAGAGTTGAATCACAATCAAGTGCGGTTTCTGTCGTTTTCCATGTAAGGGGAATAATCCAAAACACTTGTAAACTTCTAAAATAAATACGACCCCTATAGAAACTTGTTATGAGACTCAATGGAACATTGTACTTAAATGAACATATTTATTTACACACAAAAAATTTTTTTTATTATTTTAAAAATATACAGTGAGAAAAAGTTTTTATGAAATTGTTTATTTTTTTGATAGGCAGTATAATCATCACTTCTTAACTAAGAAAAAAATCATACAGGTCTTTAAAAGATTTTAAAAATATTTTTAAAACTTTATGCATTATTGTAATAAAAAACCTGAAAACAATATATATCGCAGGCACTTTTTAAAAGTCAATTGTTTAAACTGAAACTTACCTTAATCTGATTTCACACAATAGTAATTCCTTACTTTATGAAATTTAAGACAGAAAGCTTATCTTAAATACAGTAGTCCTGGCATCAATACGAGGTGACAATTGATTGAATATGACAAGCTTCCGGCTGTCAACACCCAAATAGGCCGTCCGGAAGTGCCAAAGTTTTATGTAACTAAAAAACTGGTTTCTGTTTTTTAAATGCATAGTTAACCATAACATAATATTTTCATCAATTACAGAATATTTTAATATGTTCATTTAGCTTTATAGCTAGATGAAATAATATGCTTTTTGAATAAATAAAAATTAAAATTTCCTTTAAAATAATTTCCTAATTTAATAAGAAAGAATGAAATTAAAATAACCCAACTAAATTAAGAAATATTATGCTAATTATTATTTTTTATTAGTTTTTCAGCACTTACTTATTTAAATTAAAATTTAAATGAAATTTAAAATTTAATTTAAATGAAATTTAAAATAACCCAACTAAGTTAAGAAATATTGTTCTAATTATTCTTTTTTATTAGTTTTTCAGCAGTTACTTATTTTATAAAATTTTAGTTTAGCTTTATAGCTGGATGAATGAATATGCTTTCTGAATAAATAAAAAGTAATTTCTTTTAAAATAATTTTAAAATTTAATAAGAAAGAATGAAATTAAAATAACCCAACTAAGACACACATGAAATGAACAGCAAGGTTCAGATATGGAAATTGTACAGGGAAAATGTACGAGCGGAAAACTCATATATACGTAAGTACCACCAAAATATCACTGCTCATTTGACACCTCAATTTAAATTTAATTTTTAAAAATTAAAATATTTTCTTGAAGCTTTAATTTAAGCTTTAATTGAAAGCCAAGAGATTAAATTTACTAATTACAGTAAGAAAAATAACCTAGTTTAGGTCAAACCGAAATTATATTGATCGGAATCTCTGTTTCAAAACTCTTGCAAAAAAAATAAAATACCTCCTTGACACGTTATTTAAGTCGATTTTTATAATTGAAACTTACCTTTATCTGATTTCAAACAAGTATAAAGTGATTACTGTTGGGAAATTTACGATATAAATCACTCTTTACTGATGGCAGCCCTCTTGTCAGCATTATCTAAGGCGACAAATGATTTGTTGACAAGTAGTAAGTGTGAATGACGTTTGGATGGCGACCGAAAGTGACAAAAAATTCATGTAGCTTAAAACGTAACATTTGGAAATTAAAATTTTTTGTTGTTGTTTTTTTAACTCAATAGTAAAATTAAAAATTTAACATAATATTTTCAGCAAGTATAATATTTTATAAAATTTTAGTTTAGATTTATAGCCAGATGATGCTTTCTGAATAAATAAAAATAAAATATGCTTACTGAATAAATAAAAATTTAAATTTCTTTTAAAAGAAAGAATTAAATTAAAATAACCAAAGTAAGTTATATTATGTTATTTATTAATATTTTTATGTTTAGATATTACATATTTATCTTAAATTCTTTATTAATATGCTTTCTGAAAAATTAAAAAAATTAAATTTCTTTTAGAATAATTTTAATTTAATAAAAAAAAGAATGAAATTAGAATCAAAGTGTGGTTTGTGTCGTTTTCGATGTAAGGGGAATTCATCCAAACACTTGTTAACTTCTAAAAACAATACAACCTCTACGGAAACTTGTTATGACCCCTATGGAATATAAATAATTATTTCAAAATGTTATTAGTAAACGAAAACTTTTTTTTTCTTCAGACTATAATGTCCTTAATAATTATTATTTATTCCAGCAATTAAAAGTTTATCAAATTTAATTATATCAGAGTTTTATTGCATTTTTATTTTACTCTTCGGAGTAGATTTTCGGCCAGGTTGTCCACTTTAGAATAAAAAACATAGATGATTTATATGCCCTAATGAGTCCTGCATTTAACTGATAAAAAACATTTTTACAGCTAATTAAAATTTATCAAAATTTCATGGATTTACTTGGGGGGGGGGGGGGTAACAGAGTTAAAAAAAATATTTTCACCAAGAAATTTAAAAAAATAATTTCATTCATTTGTGAATGAGTACTGAAAGTTTAATTTAGGTACCTCCATTACGTCACAAAAATCCATCATAAAAAAAAGTTTAAAAAGGTTAAAAACTTAATAAAGGAAATTTTTCTATCCAAAACGTTTATAATATTATGAAGAGGAAAGATCAAGGTAAATTTTAATTATTTTATAAAAATTTTTAATCCCTTTTCACATTTTCGAAATTTTGTCAGAAAATTTTGTTTTTGATTTGGAGTTAGCGTGGTTAAAAATATTACGTCTATGTTATAATTGATTACGTCATTTTTTTTTCTTCACTCAATTTTTCGTTTCTGAACACATTAATTAGGAAATTCTCGCAAAAATCAAATATTTGTCGGATTTTAATGAAACTTTCAGTACTCATTAACAAATGAATAAAATTATTTTTGAAATTATTACCTTCTTAAAATTTTGATGAAAACAATTTTTTTTAAAGTCTGTTACCCCCACTTCAAGTAAATTCATGAAATTTTAATGAATTTTAATTTTCTGGAATTTTTTGTTTTATTAGTTAAACGCAGAACTCATCGGGAAATATAAATCATGTATTTTTTTTATTTAAAATTATGATACACGATACCAAAATCTGCTCCGAAGAGAAATATAAAAAATGCAATAAAACTTTGATATAATTTAATTTGATAAGCTTTTAATTGCTGGAATAAATAATAAAAATTAAGGACATTATAGTCTGAAAAAAAAAATTTTTTTTGATTACTAATAAAATTATAAAAGAATTGTTTTCATTTTTTATTTTTTTATTATAAATAATGTATAAAGTTTTAAAAATATTTTTAAAATCTTTTAAAGAACTGTATCTGTTTTTCCTTTTAGTTAAGAATTGATGATTATACTGTCTATAAAACAAAAAAAAATTAATAAAAAATTTTCACCAAAAATATTTTTAAACAGAAAAAAATGAATTAATTATTTGTGCAAATACGTTCAAAGTTATAAAGTACGATGTTCAAATCTTATAAAGTACGGTGTTCCATATGGGTCAAAATGATTCTATAAGTTAGCAAGCGTTCTGGCAAAACATAACGCAATTTCAATCTTACGTTTCTAAAATTTAACAGCCTGTTTGCAAGTAATTCCATCAACATTTAAAAGTATCTTTTTATTTTAAAATCTTTAATTTTTGAATTAATTGTGACCGTAGGTGCATTAAGTAATTCATGATAATTAAAAAAAGATATGTATTGAACACTACAGTACAGTTCAAGAAAATAAAAACATTTTCATAACTGAACTTCAAAAAATATTCACGATAAAAGTTTGTTTTAATTAAATTTGAAGAATTATCATAAATGGTAACTTTTTATACGTTTGGGAATTACCTAACTAACCATTATAAAAATTTCTACTTGATTTTTTTTTTTTGAGATTTTTAGACAAACTTGTCAAACATTTGTTCGCACTTTTGTCTAAATTACCCCCTCACAAAAAAAATAATTAACAAGTAAGTCTTCTGATTTTGTTATACCTAAATTTTAAAAAAAATGAAAAGGCATTCATTTCAAAATTCAGAATAATTTAAGATTGTGACAATTTTTTTTTATTAAATTTGGGGAATTTTCTTTCTTTTTCCCCCCACTTACATGTTCTTTCAATTTTTTTTTTTAAATGGACAAACCAAACGACAATGAAAAGTCTGGTTACATTTTATTTACACTTACCAAAATAAATTTGTTTTAAAATCTCATTGTTTCTTATTAAATTGCAATTATTTTAAAAGAAATTTAAATTTTTAAAATTTTTATTTATTCAGAAAGCATATTCAAATGTCTGGCTATAAATCTAAACTAAAATTCTATAAAATATATAAGTGCTGAAATTGTTAAATTTTTAATTTCACTATTTGTTAAAAAACAAAAAAAAGAAAAAAAATTTTTTAGCACGATTGGTCACCATACACTGCGTATCAATCAACATCCGGTAGCTGTCATCTTTCGACACCTCTATGAGTTACATAACAAAAAAAAAGGACTACCGTAATTAATTTTGTTTTTTTTTTTGTAAATTTCTGGCAGTAAGCAATTATTAATTGATTGAAAATAGATAAAGGTAAGTTTTAATATTAAAATTTGACTTTAATAACCTGTCAGCGCGTTTTTTTTAATTTTTTCAAGATTTTTAAAAACAGAAATTAGGCTACTGTTTAATTAATGAGTCATTCAATCAGAAATGGCGGTATATTTTTAAAAAAAATTTTTAATTTTAGATTTAAATCAATATAATTTAGGTTAAAAATTACACCAGTATGTTTTGCTTACTAGAATTATTAAATTTAATCTCTTGGCTGTCAATTAAAGCTAATTTTAAAGCTTGAAGATAACTTATTTATTTTTAAAATTTCAATTTAATTTTAAGTGTAGGTAAAAAAATGGACTCCAGTGGAGGTACCTATATCTGACTATTATTTGATTTTTACGAGAATTTTCAAATTAATGTGTTTGTTACCGGGAAAGAAGTGGGTTGTGTCATCGTTACGTAATCCATTGTAAAGGCGTAATTGTTTTTTTTAGCCGCTAACTCAAATAAAAACAACATTTTATATCAAAATTTCGAAAATGTTAGCAGGGATTCAAAATTTTTAAAAAATTTAAATTGGATTTTAAAAAAAATCAATTTTTGTCTTAATTCACCTTTGCTTTAGAATTTTGAAATGAAAGCGAAATTTAAATTCAAATGAGATATTTAATAAATTATTTCAAATGCTTTTGTTTGTTGTTAGTCTTTTTAGGAAATCAGTGACGATCGTCTAACTTACCTTTTCAGGTCGAATCTAAAAGCTTTTCATAGAAAAACAAACAGGATTAAGATGCTCGACTTGATATTTCTTTCTCAACATCGACAATATTTGGCAATCAAGAAAACTTTGGATTTTTAAGGAAATTTCAATAAAAAAAGATTCATTGTTTGAAAATAGACTGCGTGTATTGCAAATAGAAGAAAGAAATTACAGGAAACGGTATAAAAGGAGAATTTGTTCCTTGTTCATCCTAGTCTGACTTTGCTTTTTGTGTACCGTACTTTATTGCAATGTCAACTTGTCTGAAATGACTTTCTTTTAGAATTCCATTCACTGACAAAATTTCTGGCTTCACTCTTTCGTCTACTGTTGGGTGACACTCATAGATAAAAAAAAACAAATCAATTGGAAGAAGAAACTTTTAATCCTCCAGAACCGATGATTGCTGCTAAAAAAAAAAAAAAGAAAATGATTCAGGATATGAAATGGCCTCAAAACTCGAAATGCAACATTGCACGGCCAAAATGACTCGAAGCCAAAGCGTAATTATCTGTTTTAGATCACAACAGACAGTGAGACCACGTTTGTAACATGGATCTTCCTTTATCAGGAACAAATTTATCTGACACCGTTTTGTGGTCTAGTTTTTTACTTCTTGTTTCACTTTGACCTTTGTGTGTTATGGTGTAGTTGATATCGATTCGGAACGATAAATTGGGGCGCCGAGTTCGAATTCCAGTTGAAATCCTTGCGTCTGCTTTTATATATATATATTTTACTACATATAATATATATATATATATATATATATTATATATTTTACTACATATAATGTAATATATATATATATATATATATATATATATTACATTATATGTAGTAAAATATTCTAAAATTTCTTCCTCCATTGAGTAGGTAATATGTGTAATTAATGCATGAAGACTACATTTTAAAATACCTCACAAAAATTGAAAAAAACTTTTCTTTTCATATTTTTTATAACCTGTGTTTAGTTTGTATTTGTTGTCGTACACTTCAATAGCCTTTTTTTTGTTTACTAATCCTAACATTGAAATTATAAACATATTTTTCTGTGAAATACCTACTTACCTCTTTTTTTTTTTTTTTTTTTTTTTTTTTTTTTTTTTTTTTTTTAATTTTTCTCAATTAGTTGTGAATGTAGGTACCTCAACAAATTTCTGACACCTTTTTTTTCGGTGGAGGATTTTTCAGGATGTTTTTTTATTTCAATTTCTTTATATTCAAGCCATCTTTTTTGATCCTACAATTGAAATTATACATATTTTTTTGTTGTATCCCTACTTTCTTCATATTTTTTATTAATTGTGAATGATTCATAATTAATGGATAAAAAAATGAAGAAAGTAGGAATATAACAGATAAAAATATATAATTTCAATAGTAGAATTAGGAAAGGCCATTGAAATGAAAAAGACTTTTCCAATTGTTTTTCACCTTAGGTATCATAAAATTGGAGGAAACTACATTCACATTTAATTGGGAAGAAAAATGAGTTAAGAAAGAATTTAACAATAATAAATTTGTAATTTCAGTGGTAGAATTAGAAAAGGCTGTTGAAATCAAATCACAAATTGAAAATAGAAAAAAAAACTACACATAAAAAAGTAAAAAAACAGTGCTTTTCCTATTAACTTTTGCTTTGCTAAAAATTTAATTTAATTTTAGATATTAGGTACCTAAGGTTAACAACAATTGGAAAAGTTGTCTTTTTTTTTTTAACTTTTTGGTTTTCAATTAATTTGAATGAAAGCAAAATGCAATGAAAAAATCATTTTTTTATCTTTTTTTAGTTTCAAGTTTAGATTTCAACTTTAAATTTCCTAATCCTAACATTGAAATTATAAATTTTTTATTGATAAATTCCGGCTTTCCTATTTGTCATGTGTGTAGAATTTAGAAATGTTAATTTTTATAGTTATTGTTTATTTACTTTTAAGATTGAAAAATTAAAATTTACAAATATTCCTTCTTTTACAACTACGTAACAGATTTTTTTAAAACTTTGCCAAGAACTTAAAAAAATTCCAAAATAATTAATTTGTGAACAAGTCTTGAAAGTTCCATTAAAAAACAAAAATTTGTAGCCCATCATGTCTGATGCATTTAAAGAGATTTTACCTGCAATCCTCTCTGATGCCAGTTCCCTCCTGTCTGAAACATTAACCGTCTCTGCTGCAACATCGACCGTCTTTGCTGCAACTCAGTTTTGCATTACAAATTAAGTGGTTCAACTGTGCAAATTGTTAGTCAAAAAAAAAAATGTGACCGTTAAAAATACAAAGAAAAAACTTAGGCACCCTAAGAAGCAGCAGCAGCCACAAAATATTTCAAATACTGTGAGGAAGCTGCATTGCATTAAGACTGCTTGATAAATGGGGTTCCTGCTTACCGTATCAACAAACTAATTAGGTATATCTTACAGTTATTGAGTTGCTTATATATATATCTTATTGTTATATATATATATCTTAAATTTATTGAGCTGCTTTCTAGAAGACATTGTATTAAGGACAATGTCTTCTAGAAAGCAGTTCAATAACGATAGAATGGTGGGAGAGCTTGGTTTCTTCTCTGATGTAAAGACTTTTAATGCTATAAAAAGTGTAGAAGACTGCACTTTAGTATTTGATTCAACAACACAGGATGGAATACATATCAATTGTGTGTTGTTGACCACCCCAATAAAATCCCATCTTGTGTCATTGGAACGTCTTCCATGAGGATGTACGCAGGATTAAAAGAAACATATAATTGACTGCATCAAAAACTTGGTCTGACTAGGCTCGCTGTCTACTTTTGATGACAGTTTGCTGCAAGTACTTTTGAAAATGAAAAACTGTCCTACGGACTTGGTTCCAGTCAACCACACGACAGTAAAGCTAATGAAAAGAGTGGAACATGGAAATAAGAGAATTCCACTGCAATTTACACCCATTAGAATTCATCTTACTGAAGACAAGGAAAGTCCTAAGTGGATGTGAGACATGCTCAATGGGAACTGACACTGTGAGTGAGTGCCTAGCATGGCGAATTATCATGGCCATGAATTCCCTCCAGTATAGTGACAAATTTAGGCTTGTAAACAAAAGGAAGTCCTTTTTTGCAACAACAAGCGTTTCCATTGTCCAAAATTCCTCAATTCCAAAAGAATCAGCTACAGATAATTTCCCATCTTGGTGCAACTTGATGTTTGCCAAATATTCATCAAGGGAATTTCTGCGAGAAATGATGCCATCATGAAATTGCAGCTGCTTTTTGAAGATGATGCTGTTGCTGAATTGCAGGTCCTAGGAATCATGGGGAAAATGTTAACGGGGTCTTGGATGAGTACCTTCTACTCTAATATTAATAGCCAAAGAGACCTCATTGACACCATGAACATTGTCAAGGGGGTCATTGATAATTTGAAGGTACTATCGGAGACCCCCAATATTATCCTTCATTATAACAAGGACTCTTTGTAAATCCTTTACCAAAGAAGGTTACTGAATCCAAATGCTTATGTCTCCACCATAAGCAATATAATCAAGGCCAAGCAAAACCAGGTCAGAAAATTCATCAATGATAACTTGAAGTTGGCAATGATCTACAGCAAGCAGAGGACTGGGTAAAAAAAGATGATAAATCAAGTTGTTGAAGAGGAAATCAGAAGGAAGACGAAAGAAAAAAATGAGAAGCAGGAAAAAATGAAATGATTCCTACTGTAAAAAAAACTAAAGTCCCTCAAAAATGTGCCGATTTCTTTGTTGGAAGAAGAATTTCTTAAACATGAAGAAGGACGTGTGGTGATACCAAGCATAGCAATGGACCGGATGTTTGCGTTCTCACGACAAAAAAGCAAATGACCAGAAGTCGTCCGTGCGCATCCGAGTTCGCGCAGATGTTCCGGTTGAAAAATAAAAATTAATCAAATATCAAATTTCCATTTCATGAACTTACGCAAATTTTATTTATCAGCCAATGGGAAGCCCAGAATCAAATACAAGTGCGAAATCCCAAACGACCTGCTGTGATCCAAAAAGCAAATATAAAACGCGGACATAGACAGACCCCAGCAGAAGAGTGTAATCAATATCCCCTTGACCTAAGTCAAGTGGCTACTACGCTTGCCTCTTTCCTTCTCCCCTGTCTCAAAACTACTTACTGACCTAAGGAGAGACTACATCAAAGACATTCCTCACTCTACTGACAGCCAGACCAATACAGTCACACTGGTGATCTTCTCATGTCATATCTGTTTGTACTACTCTGCTTTGTTAATATATTTGTTTAACACTATTCCATATTTTGTCTTCATTTCTGGCCCCTAACCAGGCCACAATGTGTGAACATTATGGCAAACAAAACTGAAAATGCAAATGAGGACACACACTGTAGTGAAACTATTTCATGCAGTGTATCCTTTTCATGGAGTTGCCATTTTACAATTCAGAGAAGTGCATTCTCTTGAGAAAACTAATCTGTATTGAAAGTAAGACTAAAAACAAAATTGTCACACCAGTAAATGTGTTTACTTTAATGTTAACAGTAAACACTGAAAAATTTAGCTACGAAAAATAGTAGGTAATTTATCTTTAAAAAGGCCTTTCGTTTCTACAGCAAATCTACAATAATTTGTTATGAAGACCTGTGTTAAGATCAGGCATGTTATTGATGTTTGAATATTTGCTGATTTTATGGTATATGATGAAGCAAATCTCGTAGACTCTATAGACAATCATTAAATAAATCTGCCAATATCTCTTTGTCCCAGTTTTACTATTTCTTCATTTTGTTAGGAAGATGAAAGTGAATGGCTTTGATTAGTGATCTGTGCCTGTGGATTCAGGGATGTAGCAATACTGACAGCCTCTTATTTGTTTTTGTTGCCTGAATGTCACATGACCCTTTTCTCTCCAATAGTAGGAAATTTTTTTGTCCCCCTTCTTTTAGTTTGATGTAGGGAGGAGTTATATAATTTAACTTTGCTTTTTTTTTATTTGATTGTGAGTGTATATATATATATATATATATATATATATATATATATATATATATATATATATATATGTGTGAAAAGAAAACCTTTCATTGACACATTTTGTTCTTTGAAGTTATTTATTTAAAGATCACAGACCTAATTTTAATAATTACGAACTAGGTTAATTCATCCTACTAAAGGTGATTTAGGGTTAATCTCTAAGGAAATTCTCAAAAGAATAACTGAGTGACTATGACTCGTTCTCCACCCCAACCACTGGGGAGTGATTTTCTGATATCATTGATTTACCAACATAAAAGAAAAATCTATAACTTCTTTTTTTAAGTTGGACAGTTTACATTTTTTCTTTTTTCTCCAAAAAATACGTCATGAAGACCTGTGTTAAGATCAAGCATGTTACTGATGTTTGAAAATTTGCCGATTTCATTGTATTCAAGCAAATGTCATAGACAATCATTAAATAAACCTGCCAATATCTATCTGTCCCAGTTTTACTATTTGTTCATTTTGTTATGAGGATAAAAAGTGAATGGCTTTGATTAGTGATCTGTGCCTGTGGATTCAGGGATCTAGCAATACTGACAGCCTCTTATTTGTTTTTGTTGCCTGAATGTCATGTGACCCTTTCCTCTCCAAAATTCTCCATATAGTCTGGGCTTTTTTTGTCCCACTTCTTTTAGTTTGATGTTGGGAGGAGTTATGTAATTTAACTTAACTTTTTTTTTATTTCTGATTGTGTGTGTGTATATATATATATAAGTATAAAGTGAACTTTAGTTGACACATTATATATACATATATATATATATAGTGTCAACTAAAGTTCACTTTATACTTATATATATATATATATATATATATATTGTAATTAAGTTGTTGAACTCGTAGGTTTATTTACCTTTTGTTCATGCATTTACTTTTATAAAGAGTGCTCAATACAAATGTAGAGCGTTATACTGTAATGGTTGTTACAATGGTTTTTAATAGAGAGTATCACTACACGAACGAATTAATGAACAGATAAAACAAAAACACAGATTACTCCAACGGTCAAACACCACTGACGTCATAAATTGGTTCATCAACATCAAAGAAAAAAACAACTGTTCTTTGATCCAATTTGACATAGTGGATTACTACCCGTCAATCACGAAGGAACTTTTCACCTTAGCACTAGAATTTGCCACACACTACACAGACCTAACAAAGGAGGAATATAATATCATTATGGTGGCCAAGACATCTGTTCTTATCCACAACCAGGAGCAATGGATAAAAAACAATGCTGTAAACCAATTCGACATCACAATGTGTGCACTGGACTCCGCAGAGTCCTAGGATCTGATCTACAATCTCACCGCTCACCAAGACATTAACACACAGGACATAGGGCTATATAAAGACAACGGTCTAATGGTAGTAAAAAACTCCACACACTTTAAAACAGACAAAATCAGAAAACTAATACATAGAATATTCAAAGCTTTAAACCTAAAAGTTATAGTCAACACAAATTTAAAAGTAGCAAACTTCCTCAATATCACACTAGATTTAGTCAACAACAATTACAAACCATACATAAAACCCAATGAATACCCACTATACATCCACCCAAAGTCAAACCACCCCCCTGGTATTATCAAACATATACCCTCTTCCATAGAACATAGAATCAGCCAAAACTCGTCCAACAAAGAAATATTCAACAAACAAAAAGCTCTCTACAACAAGTCATTAAAAGAAAGCGGCTACAGAAACAAAGACATCCAATACATACCAACCCCAACAAGAAAAGTAGAAACAGAAAAATCATTTGGTACACACCTCCTTTCAACCAAATGATCAACACCAAACTAGGACAGAAATTCCTGAACTTAATTAAAAAACATTTCCTAACAAATAACCCCCTCAGTAAAATCTTCAACAAAAATACACTCAAACTTAGCTACAGCTGCACAAACAACCTAGAAAAAATCATAACTAACCATAACAAATATATCCTAAATCAACACGTAAACCAAAATAAAACCGGCAACAAAAACACAACCAAACGCAACAACGAAAACATGTGTAATTGTAGAAACCCTAGCAACTGCCCACTACAAAATAAATGCAAAACAAACTCAATAATCTACCAATGCAACATAACATCCATCGAAAATCCAACCATAAATAAAGTGTATATAGGATCAGCTAAGAATACTTTTAAGCAGCACTGGTACTTGCACCTAACCTCATTTAAAAACAGCTTATACCGAAACCAAACATCCCTTTCCACATACTTTTGGAAGCTAAAGGATTCAAAACAGAAATCCAAAGTAAAATGGAAAATCCTAGAAAAAACTAGAACTTGCAACTCACTTAATGACATCTGCCCTTTATCTCTAAGTGAAAAACTACACATTCTCCAGTACCCTAACAGCAACGATTTATTAAACCGTAGAGACGAATTAGCAGTAATATGCAAACATTGCAAATATTTCTCGCTAAAATTTAAGTAAACAACAAAAAAAAAACAACCAGAAACTCCCCAAAAGAAAACAAATCCTATACAATACCAACAAAAAATAATGCAGTTGCAACAGAATAGTAGATAAATAAATAATAAACAAAAAATATATTTCATATTTATAAAATGTTGCATAAAGATAAATTTTATAAAAGAAATATATTTCTTAAATATTATAAAATATTATATTTTATATTATAAAATAGCTTAAATATTATGGAATATTGTAAAATACTTTTTAATGAAAGATATATTTTATAAAAAATATATTTTATAAAAAACAAATAAATTAAAAAAAGTACACACCCCAAGACAAAATAACATATATTAAATTAAGGAGAAACCAACCCCAAAACAAAACAACACCTACCAACCCCTAAACCAAATAACAACACGCTAGGTGCCAGCAGCACCATCCCTCTCAAGATTAATAGATTAACCTATCATGAACTCTGCCAAAAACAAACACTTAACCCTAAGACCTGAAAAAAGGTCAACGGAACTCAAAATACAGACCAACCCCTCTAACACCCAAAAATAACAAATCCAACACAAATAAATTGGCTTTTCAACTAGATAATTCATATTTCTAAAAAAATCACCTGAGGAAGAAGCCAAAAACATAATGGGCTGGCTTCGAAACATGAGAATTTTTTTGTGTAGTGATACTATGAATTAAAAAACATTGTAACAACCATTACAGTGTATATATATATATATATATATATATATATATATATATATATCAATATTAATAAACTTATTACTGCAAACAATGCTGAAATAGGATCCTATAAACTTCAAAAAATTATAGGTGACTATCAGTCCGACTATCTTTATGGAAATGTAAAAATTCATAAAGAAGATCATCCCCTCTGACCTATCATTTCTCAATTACCCACACCAATATAGAACCTTTCCAAAACACTTAGCAAACTAATTACTCCCTACCTTCCTAGTAAATATAGTATTAATTCCACAGATGAATTTTGAAAGATTCTCCATTCCGTAAAACCTAAGAATCAAATAATTGCATCTTTGGATGTCCAAAACTTATTCACTAATGCTCCCATCCATGAAACGATTGACATCATTATCCGTGATCATGCTACTCTCCCATCAATCAATATTAAACCCACTATATTAAAAAAACTATTATTAGCATGTCCCACACAAGTACCCTTTCATGATCTCTTAGGCAATATTTATACTCAAATAGATGGTATTGCGATGGGATCTCCTTTAGGCCCACACTTTTCTAATTATTATATGGCAAATTTAGAAAATAAAATAATTAATGACAACAATAAACCTTCTATATAGGTAAGATATATAGATGACATCTTCGTTTTAGCTAAGAATATCGATCAAATTGCACATCTTAAAACCAAATTTTGAAGTCACTCCGTCCTCAAGTTTACATTAGAACTTATTAATAACAAAATCCCATTCCTTGATGTATTCATTGATTTTAGCACACATAGATTTACTACTTCTCTATATAGGAAACCAACTAGCATAAACTTGTGTCTTCTTAATTATAATAGTGAATGCCCCCAACGATATAAGTTAGCTGTTATAAAAAAACTTAATTCAATGCACACAGATGATATCTTCTTCCAAATCTTTATTTTATAAAGAATTACACAACATTAAGCAAACACTTGTCAATAATGGATTTCCTAACTCCATTATGGATCAACAAATTAAAATGTATCTCAACAAAGTTAATAATAGCTTTAAGAATTTTGATAATATTAATAATAATGGTGTACTTCAAAATAAATATAACACTATTAACTTATACTATTGCAACCAAATACATAATAATTACAAACAAGATGAAAAAACTCTCAAAAACATAATACGTAGAAATGTTAAACCAGCGGATAGTAATAATCAAATTAAACTCATATATTATAAAAAATTCAAAACAATTGACCTCATAGTCTCTAATAACGCTACAAGCACTAAACTAAATTCTCTACAAAATAAATAAATCTAAGATGGCATTTTATCTTAAATTACATTTTGATATTAAATTACTTAAAATTAGAAGAAAAAAATTATATGATGGAAATAAAATATAAATGATATTGCTAAGAAGAAGAAATACAACAGCAATCTCAAGTAATTTATATTCATTATTAGGAAAATAAATTAAATTGAAAACTATTATGGCATTAATAACAAAACAAATGGGTGAATTATGTCTTTGGTCAAAATAAAAACCAAACTAAAATGAAAAGAGATTTAAGAACAGGAAGTCATATTATAATATACTGTAGTTATATAGTTAATAAGAAATAAATTTAACAATGGGTTTTATATATACTTATCTGTCCTGAAAGCTAAACTGTTAGTCTAGTAAGTATTTATGTCTTAGCTATTTGAAGTAGATTTTAGAGCCCAAGCAAATTAAATTAAATTGCTAGTCTACTACTTGAAAATGCTGATCCACATATTTCACAAAAATATGGTTGATCTCCAGTGTGAATTCAACTGTACTTTTTCAAATTTAAACTATTTGAAAATGCTGATTTACATATTTAACAAGAATATGGTTTTCTCCTGTGTGAATTTGAATGTGTGTTTTCAAGAGAGTTTTATCAGAAAATCCTGAACCGCATATTTCACAAGAAAACGGTTTCTTTTAGTGTGAATTTGAATGTGCGTTTTCAAGAGAGTATTATCGGAAAATCCTGAACTGCATGTTTTGCAAGAAAATGGTTTCCCTCTATTGTGAATTCAATTTGATTTTTCAAATTAGAACTAGTTGATCCACATATTTCACAATATGGTTTCCCTCCAGTGTGACTTCGAATAGGAGTTTTCAAATGAGATCGATTTGAAAATACTGATTTATATATTTTACAAGAACATGGTTTCTCTCCTGTGTGAATTTGCATGTGCAGTTTCAAACAGTAATTTCTTGAAAATGATGATCCACATACTTCACAAGTATAATGTTTTGTCTCCAGTGGGCATCTGCACGTGGAAGTTTAAGCCAGATGATTAATGATAAGGTGTTTATGATGATCCAACCTGTAAATAAAAAAAAGGTATCATTAAAAAGGTAGATTTGTGCATTATTTCAAACAGAACATCTGGCTGTTATCAATCATTTAACAAAGGCCAGAAAGATATGATCTCTGTGATTAACAAATACTTTTATTCTGAATTTTATGCAACAAACAAGTAATACCTGTGGAAATCAAATTAATTTAGCTTTTAATTTACTAATTCTTCAAGAATAATATGTCATGCATGTAAGATTTATTTTTTTAGGAATTATAAAACTGAGAATTAAATTTTGTTTAAAATATGCCGAAAATGGCTGAAAAATTTTTAAATTTCAAAATTTTAGATACCAATCAATATAATTTTCGTTTGAAATACACTTGAGTATTTTGCTTACTGGAAATAATAAATTGAATCATTTAGCTTTGAATTAAAGCTTTAATTTTTGCTTTAAGAAAACTATTTTTAAAAATTCAATTTAAAAGTTAAATATTGAAAATGAGTGAAGTGACCTTGTTTAAAATTTTTAAAATAAGTACCTCCAATCATTCGCTGAGAAAACAACATGCCATGATTTTAAAAGGCCCAAATTTAATAAGTTTGTATTGTCAAAATATTTATATTATTATTAGGATGAAAGATCAAACTACTTTTTAATTACTTTAAAGTTTCCAATTTTTACTAACATGATCAGAATTCATTTAAAAATTTCTTTTTCATCGATAAGTGGCCAGATTTTTAGAAGAGTGTACGATAGCAAATGTAATATTACAAAACTCACATTTTTGCCATTAAAAAAACACATTAATTTGAAAATTCGTGCAAAAAGAAAAGTGGTTGGATTTTGATAAAATTTATTAACAAATAACTGAAAGCATTATTCATCATTTTTCTGAAATCTTGGTAAACATATATTTTAATACACGTATGTTACACCCTTTTATTAAATTCCTGAAATTTCTAGAAATTGATGACTGTCACAGAACTTTGTTTTATTGAATAAATGCAGAACACATTGAGAAATATAAACACTTTTTTCCTTACAATTGCTGTTTCAGAAAATCTGTTCTAATTAGTGAAAACAAATATGCAATAAAATTATGCCTTTTTTCTTTACATAAAATTTTAATTGCTTTTAGAAACTATTAGAAAATATATATTAAGAATATCATAAAATATCTGAAGAGAAAAATGTTTTAATGAACAATGAATTTTTGCAAGAATTGTTTTCATTTTTCTTTTTTAATTATAATAATTTCTAAAGATTAAAAAATCTTTTAAAATTTCTTCCAATCATCACCCCAATTAAATTATTAAGTCATTAAGTGAAGACTATATTTATTAATCAAAAATTGAAAAGGTTAATACAAATCTTCATGCACCAAGGTTTTTAAAATAAGTAAGACACTTCTTTTTTATGTGTGCTGATATCCGTCTTTTATTTTTATGGTAGTCCATAAAAGCCATATCATTAAAAATCACATGTTTCAAGGGTTAATCCCCTTGCAAAACATTCATTTGGGTTTCATAAATTTATGTCAGTTGTTTACAAATGTGTTGATCATTCAAAAATGACCAAAAACGTGACCAAAAAATTTTAGATTCCAATCAATATAATTTCTGTATAAAATGCACAAGACATTTTTGCTTACTGGAAAATAGTAAATTCACTCATTTAGCTTTCAACTGAGGTCAAATTAAAGCTTGAAGAAAAATGTTTATTTTCAAAAAATTTATTTTACACTTATGTATCGAAAATGAGTACAGGTATCTATTTTAAACTGAATAGAAAATGAAGAAATGTTTAAAATTTATTTAGATACAAAAATTAATTTATATGTTCCATTAGATTTAAGCTTTTATTTTTCAAAGGAAACCGAAATTTAAGTTTAAAAAAGACATTGAAATGATTTTGATGTGACACTTTTAGGAAGGTCAGTCATCTAACTTACCTTTTCAGTTCAAATCTTAAAGCTTTTCCAAGAAAAACAAACTAGTTGAATAAAGCAAGATTAGTATTTTTACCTTTGTTCTGAGTTCATATTTACTTTAGATATATATTACAGGATTAAGTTGCTATTGGACTTCATATTTCATTTCTCCATCGAAAACATTCAGCAATCAATAAAACTTCCAATTTTTAAAGAAACTGCTTAAAAAAGATTCATTATTTCAAAATAGATCACGCATAGTTTCTGGACTGTAGAAAGGAATTACAGCAAACGGCAGAAAAAAAGCATTAGTTTCTAGCTCCAAAACAGTCCAGGTCGAAACAACGAACATAAAAATCTTATTTTTGATGAAAAGTGAAAAAAGCAAAATTAAAATAAAAAGCTCTTAAAAATCCAACATTTGACGAAGATATTTGTTTCAATGAAAAGTATTTGCTTTAATAATCAATTGATATAATCCTTAATATATATTGTTTATAAAACCAATTAAAAGTTTATCTCAGTAAAAAAGTTTATCTAAGTAAAAAATGGCATAGTTTTTACTGCATATTAGTTTTTCCAATTTAAAGCAGATTTTCTAAATCCTGCAAAAACAAAAATGCAATAAAATTATGCCATTTTTTATTTAGATAAACTTTTAATTGGTTGCATAAACAATATAAGGATATCAGTCTGAAAACAAAACATTTTTCTAATGAATAATACATTTTTATAAGAATTTTTTGATTTTTCTTATAATCTTTCCTTTTTCGTCATTAAATTAATGTGTGAAGACTATATTTACTAATCAGAAATTGAAAAGCTTGTTACAAATAATCGAGCCAATGGATTTGTAAAATAATTAAAACATTTTAATTGGGTGCATGCTGATTACCCATATTTTATTTATACGGGTGGCCATCCATGATATTTATTATTAAAAGGTAATGTGATTCAAGGGTTGTCCCTCTTACAGGAAAAAACTTCCCTAAATGAACATTTATATTCAGTGTGCAATTCTTTTCAATTCTATGTGTTACTGAATCACTCAACAACATGCTTCTCAAATCCCACTTTCAAAATTTCAGGTAATTTACTTCCTAGTTTCATCATTTTTCACATTGTGAATGTAGATACGTTACAAAAAATTGAAAAAGCTATTTTTTTTCATAACGAGTGTTTGCTCTGTTTTTGTTGTACATTTCAATAGCGTTTTTTGCTAATCTTACCATTGAAATTATAAATTTTTTATTCTGTAAAATTCCTACTTCGCATAACAATTTATAAATTGAGTTAGTTCAGTTATTTCGATTTCATTCTTATTAAATTGTAAAATTATTTTAAAAGTAAGGTTCATATTATTTTAATTTCTTCAGAAAGCCTATTCAAATGCATGACTATAAAGCTAAATTTTCTAAAATTCTACAAAATATTACATAATTGCTGAAAATATTATTTTAAATTTTATTATGTAATTAAAAGCAAAAAAAAAAAACAAAGCATACAGTTACATAAAATTAAGTTATGCCAGACAATCATACTTAGTGTTCTTGACGGCTTCTGTTAGTCATTAAATCATTCATCACCTCAGATGACCCTGATAGGAGGACTACCATGATTCAGAAGCAAGTAATATTTGTTTCAAATCCAATTAAGCTAAATTTAAACTTGCTAATTTTAATAAAATAATGTTTAAGTGTGATATACTTTTTTGAAAAATAAATTTACATTTCAATCAATATAAGTTTGGTTTCAAATACACCACAGCATAACTGGTTTAAATAAATTTACTCTCTTGACTTTAAATTAAAGCTAGGTACTGCCAAAAAATGACTGGAAAAACAGCATAATATTAAGGAAAAAGACCTCAAAATAATAAAAACAAAGTTTTATCAACAAAATGTTTGTGTCATCATGAAGAGGATAGATTATAGTATTTTTAATTATTTTTTAAAAATGTTTTTAATTCTTTCTGCAATGTTTGACATTTTGATAGAATATCTTGTCTTCCTTTCATCAGTGTGAGACCAAAATTGTCCATGTGTTTATAATGGCCAAATATAATATTATGCAAAGGCATTTTTTGACTGTGAAAGACACATTAATTTAGAAATTCTTGCAAAAAGCAAATAATGGTCAGATTTTGATTAAAATTTCAGGACTTATAATTGACTGAAATCAGATTTGAAAAAATTATTTTTTAGAAAATATTGGTAAAAATATTCATTTTATTATGTATGTTACCCCCCACCCCACCAATTAATTTCCAAAAATGTCTAAAAATTCGACATCAATCACCAATAAACCTAATATTAATTAAATTCAGGAGTCATAGTATTTCCCGCTGATATTATTAATGCAACAGAGAGAGAGAAATTAATATTAGTGGTATTATTAGTTGTGCTTTATTGTAATTTGCAATGTGAGCTTATGTAAAAAACTATTTTTA
The DNA here is from genome assembly GCA_037127315.1 of Ascarosepion bandense. Classification (NCBI taxonomy): domain Eukaryota; kingdom Metazoa; phylum Mollusca; class Cephalopoda; order Sepiida; family Sepiidae; genus Ascarosepion; species Ascarosepion bandense. The sequence continues at coordinate 549,724 of JBBBDQ010002433.1, read as the reverse complement.
ATACTATCATGTACTTGTAAAATCTGGGGAATAGAAAAAAATGGCAAACAGGAAAGAAAGAGAAAAATATAATTTTCTTCTTTTTTTTATGTTCGAAATGAATTGTTTTGGGCAAGTTAAAATTTTGTAATATGTAAGTAGCCATAACAAAATGTCAGGATTTACTTGATGAGGTCAGGTAAGGTTAGATCCTCAACAATTATTCCAGGGAACATAATAAAACTGAAAACCTAAACATGATGTAATCGAAAGAAAGAAGACAGAAAGACATTAGTCATGTGTACTGTTGATATTTCATTTGTTGAGCCATGGCTCCCCGCAAATCGTATGGGTGGAAAATAATCTCATTGGTCAAAAGCTTTGAATCGGCTAGATCTTCCAAGAGGATTGGGGATGGTTATAAAAATGGAGACTCAGTGAGAAAAAAAAGAGTTGTGGAGACTTTGTGGAATTGCAGTCAAAATGTAACAACTGTTGAAAAGGTTCCCAGCTGGGGAGCCATGACCCATGGCTACTCGCCTACCACAGAACTTGTGGCTAAAGAGTTAATGTCAAATGAAGCCTGTCGCCGATTAATTGAAAAAGTTTATGTTGAATAACGCGCCTCTGATAGGAATCCCGAAAGAACATTGTTTTAAAATTTATTTGGAGAATTGAAATTTCTGATTATTCTTGACGAAAAGTCCACACTGCTATGAAAAGAATTTTAAAGAGAAGTTGTGAGAGAGCTTTCAGGAGACAAGGATAAACTAACCCAACATTGCCGCCATCCCGTCACTGCCATTAGCCTCTAATTCAGTAAATTCTGTTAGGCTTCAAAAAGGACCTGAAAGAACTTTGTTGTTTTAAAAGTTGCATCAGTCAGTTAAGTGCCATACGTGATACACACTTGGGCGATCATGTCTTGAAAGAGACATGACTGACCAGGCAGAAGATTATCCCGCAGTAGGTTGCCATTGCTTTCTGCGGTAGACTGGTTGCCAACCATGGCTATAGAACCCAGTCTGTCCTGCTATTTGACCCATAACTGGAAGGAAGAGACGGATTAATACCTTTTCCAAGGGTATTTGCGCGTAAGTGAATACAATGGATTCAACTGGAATTCGAACTCGGTTCCCCGGTTTCTCGTTCCGAGCCGACATCCACTGTACCACAACAATTGAAAAGCTCTGATATTTTTAACGAAACTTGGAAATGACATTTTTATTTGAAGATTGAAAGCTCTGATATTTTTAAATAAATCCTCTCTCCATTGTAAACTGGCCTTTCGACAATTGCACTTTCCACTTTTGTATTTAATAAGTTTTTTTTATTATAAAGACATTCTTTGTAACTCTCCAGACATCTTCAAACTTATTTATTCATTTATTTATTTTTTGGTGCCTGTTAATTTTGTTTTTAACCACAAGTGTCTGGTCTGGACCTGGTGGAAAGACGGCCAATGGATTTTCACAATGCGACTTTCTGAGATCAAATCACAGCATGGGCAGTGGGGCCATTGTTGCAATAGATGTCTTGAAGACCAGCTTGTGATGAAATCATCACAACCAGCAGCAGCGACCCGAAAGCGTTGACATAACTGGTGCCATTTCAACATCATCACAGCGGGATCCGTTCCGGAACTAGCGAGCGACCGAACAAACCAGCCAGCCGGGTGGCAGTGTCACAATTGGAGAATGCTAATCAACTGTCTTTTTTTCTTCAATATTAGCAGATTTTCTAAAAAGTAGCTCCGAATTGTGAAAATAAAAATGCAATAAAGGTATGCCATTTTTATTTGGCAAAAAAAAAGTTTGCTGCTTGTGGACGCCATACATTTTTATCTTTACTCAAGAACCTGTCAACACAATCTTGATTTACAACGCGTACAGGTCAAAAAGTTCAAATTTCTGATTAAGAAATAGTTTTATTCTAAATTTCAAGCTATAAATAAGTAATATTTGTGTAAATCAAATTAATTTAACTTAAAATTTGCCAATTTTCCAAAATAATGTTTCACAGATGTATATTTTATTTTTGCAAGAAATTTAAAACCGAGAATTAACTTTTGTTTACAAAAATGTCGATTGCTCAAAAATGGTTGCAACTTCAAAAATTAAAAAAAAAACTCAAAATTTTATATTCCAATCAATATAATTTCTGCTTGAAATAAACCAGAGTATTTTGCTTACTGGAAATAGTAAATTTAAAATATTTAGCTGTACCTATATGACTAGAGAAAATGTGTGAAAAGAGTAAAACTTGAATTTAAATAGAAAAATCAAATTTTGTCTTTAATTCACATTTGCAAATGAAACCAAAATTTAAATACAAATAAGACATTTAATAAATTATTTCAAATGCTTTTGTTTGTTGTTAGTCATTTAGGAAATCAGTGATTGGTCGTCTAACTTACATTTTCATGGCAAATCTAAAAGCTTTTCATAGAAAAACAAACAGGATTAAGATGCTTGACTTGATATTTTTTATCAACATCGACAGTATTAGGCAATGAATAAAACTTCAGATTTTTAAGGAAATTTCAATTTAAAAAGATTCATTGTTTGAAAATAAGCCGCGTGTATTGTAAATGTATGAAGGCAAATAGAAGAAAGAAATTACAGGAAACGGTGTAAAAGGAGAATTTGTTCCTTGTTAATCCTATAGTCTGACTTTGCTTTTTGTGTACCGTACTTTATTGCAATGTCAACTTGTCTGAAATGACTTTCTTTTAGAATTCCATTCACTGACAAAATTTCTGGCTTCACGCTTTCGTCTACTGTTGGTGACACTCATAGATTAAAACAAAAAAAAACAAATCAACTGGAAGAAGAAACTTTTAATCCTCTAGAACTGCTGCAAAAAAAAAGAAAGAAAGAAAATGATTCAGGATATGAAATGGCCTCAAAACCCGAAATGCAACATTGCACGGCCAAAATGACTTGAAGCCAAAGCGTAATTAACTGTTTTAGATCACAACAGACAGCGAGACCACGTTTGTAACATGGATCTTCCTTTATCAGGGACAAATTTATCTGACACCATTTTGTGGTTTACTTTTTTACTTCTTGTCTCACTTTGACAAATGTGCGTTATGGATATATATATATATATATATATATATATATATATATGTATATATATAAGTTTTAAAAATATTCTAAAATTTCTTCCTCCATCGAGTAGGTAGGATGTGTAATTAATGCATGAAGACTACAATACCTCACAAAAATTGAAAAAAAAACAAAAAAACTCATTTCTTTTTCATATTTTTTTATTACCTCTGTTTGGTTTGTATCTGTTGTTGAACATTTCAATAGCATTTATTTGTTTGTTAATCCTAACATTGAAATTATAAACTTTTTTCTGTTAAATTCCTACTTGCCTCATTTTTTTAAATTTTTCTCAATTGTGAATGTGGGTACCTTGACAAATGTCTGATACCTAGGGGTAAAAACAATTTGAAAAGCTTTCCTTTTTCTTCTTTTACTTTTAATTTCTCAATTGAACGAAAGCAGAAGGCGATTTAGGAAAATGTCAATTTTCTATTGTTTTTTGGAGTTTTCTGGTTTTTTTCTTCATTTAAATTTGTTTAGATTTCAATCATCTTTTTTGAAATCTAAAAAAAATTTTAGATTTCATCTACAATTGAAATTACACATTTTTATTTTGTTATATCCCTACTTTCCTCATTTTCTATCAGTTAATTGTGAATGATTCATAATTAATGGATAAAAAAATTAAGAAAGTAGGAATATAACAGATAAAAATATATAATTTCAATTGTAGGATTAGCAACGGCCATTGAAATGAAAACAAGAAAATATATATATATATATATATATATATATATATATATATATATCCAAACAAAGCAAAATAAAAAAATTAAACCTTTTACAATTGTTTCTAACCTTAGGTATCACAAAATTGGAGGTAACTACATTCACATTTAATTGGGCAGAAAAATGAAAAAAAGTAAGAATTTAACAATAAAAAATTTGTAATTTCAATGATAGAAATAGCAAAGGCTGTTGAAAGCTCATCACAAATTGAAAATAGAAAAAACTACACATAAAAAAGTTTTAAAAAATGTAGTTTTCCTATTACCTTTTGCTTTATTAAAAATTAAATTTAAGCTTAGATATTAGGTACCTAAGGTTAACAACAATTGGAAAAGCTGTCTTTCTTTTTAACTTTTTGGTCTTCAATTAATTTGAATGAAAGCAAAATGCAATGAAAAAATCATTTTTTATCTATTTTAGTTTCAAGTTTAGATTTCAACCGAGTTTCCTAATCCTACCATTGAAATTATAAATTTTTCATTCTGTTAAATTCCGGCCTTCCTCTTTTTTGTCATGTCTGTAGAATTTAAAAATGTTAATTTTTATAGTAATTGTTTATTTACTTTTAAGATTGAAAAATTAAAATTTACAAATATTCCTCCTTTTACAACTACGTAACAGATTTTTTAAAAAATTTGCCATGAACTTAAAAAATTTCCAAAATAATTTGTGAATAATTCTTGAAAGTTTCATTAAAAAACAATTTGTAAGCAATTTTTAGCCCATCATGTCTGATACATTTCAAAAGATTTCCCCTGCAATCATCTCTGCTGCCAGTTCCATTGTCAGCAACATTAACCGTCTCTGCTAAAACATCAACCGTCTCTGCTGCAACTCCATTTCGCATTACAAATTAAGTGGTTCGACTGCGCAAATTGTTAGTCCAAAAAATAATGTTACCATTAAAAAGTGAGGGTTGGGAGCAGGACTAACAACCCTGCTCCATAAAAAATTTAAATTTATATCCTGCAAAACTTTCATTTGACATACTTCTTAAGAATGTTACGTTTTAGTGTGTAAAGAAAAAAATATACTTATAAAATTTTAACATATAACCCTGTAAAAATTCTTTATGGTAAGATTACATACATATGTACAGTTATCTCTGAACTGGCAATGTTTCGTTACTTTTTTTTCAGCATGTGTTTCCATGTGCTTCTTTACTTTTGCTCTTTGTGAAAATGCCAATCCACATATTTCACAAGGAAATGATTTCTTTCCAGTGTGAATTCGAACGTGCGCTTTCAAATTAGAACTTTTTGAAAATGCTGATCCACATATTTCACAAGAATATGGTTTCTCTCCAGTGTGAATTCGAATGTGAGTTTTCAAATGAGAATTAAGTGAAAATGTTGATCCACATATTTCACAAGAATACGGTTTCTCTCCAGTGTGAGTTCGAATGTGCTTTTTCAAAGCGCAACTATTTGAAAATGCGGATCCACATGTTTCACAAGAATATGGTTTCTCTCCAGTGTGAGTTCGAATATGATTTTTCAAACTGTAATTAGTTGAAAATGCTGATCTGCATATTTCACAAGAAAATGGTTTCTCTCCAGTGTGAATTCGAATGTGTGTTTTCAAATTATAATTACTTGAAAATGTTGATCCACACATTTTACAAGAATATGGTTTCTCTCCGGTATGAATTCGAATGTGTGCTTTCAAAGAATAACTATTTAAAAATGTTGATCCACATATTTCGCAAAAATATGGTCTTTCTCCAGTGTGAATTTTACTGTGCTTTTTCAAATTTAAACTATTTGAAAATGTTGATGTACATATTTTACAAGAATATGGTTTCTCCCCTGCGTGAATTTGCATGTGCGTTTTCAAGAGAGTTTTATCAGAAAATCTTGAACTGCATATTTTGCAAGAAAATGGTTTCTCTCTAGTGTGAATTTGAATGTGTGTTTTCAAGAGAGTATTATTGAAAAATACTGAACCGCATATTTCGCAAGAAAATGGTTTCCCTCTATTGTGAATTCGAATGTGAGTTTTCAAATTAGAACTACTTGAAAATGCTGATCCACATGTTTCACAAGAATATGGTTTCTCTCCAGTGTGAATTCTCATGTGCTTTTTCAAATTAGAATTATTTGCAAATACTGATTTACATATTTTACAAGAATATGGTTTCTCTCCAGTGTGACTTCGAATGTGAATTTTCAAACTAGAACTATTTGAAAATACTGATTTACATAATTTACAAGAATATGGTTTCTCTCCAGTGTGACTTCGCATGTGCAGTTTCAAACAGTAATTCCTTGAAAATGATGATCCACATACTTCACAAGTATATGGTTTCTCTCCAGTAGCTGTCTGCATGTGGGATTTTGAGTTGATTAATGATAGGCTGTTAATGACAATCCAACCTGTAAATAAAAGAAAAGGGTATCATTAAAGAGGTACATTAGTGAATTATTTCAAACAGAACATCTGGCTGTCATCAATCATTTAACAAAGGTCAGAAAGATATGATCTCTGTGATTAAGATATACTTTTATTCTAAATTTTATGCAATAAACAAGTAATCCCTGTGTAAATCAGATTACTTTACCTTCTAATTTGCTAATTTTTCAAAAATAATATGTCATAGATGTATATTTTATTTTTGCAAGAATTTTAAAACTGAGAAGGAATTTTTGTTTAAAAATATGTCAAAAATGGTTGAAAACTTTTCATAAATTTCAAAATTTTAGATACCAATCAATATAATTTTCATTCGAAATACACTTGAGTATTTTGCTTACTGGAAATAATAAATTGAATCATTTAGCTTTGAATTAAAGCTTTCATTTTAGATTTAAGAAAACTATTTTTTAAAATTCAATTTAAAAGTTAAATAATAAAAATGAGTGAAGTTACCTAGTTTAAAACTTTTTAAAATAAGTCCCTCGAATCATTCACTGAAAAAACAACATACCATTATTTTAAAAGGGCCCAAATTTAATAATTTTGTATTGTAAAAATACATATATTATTATTAGGATCAAACTACTTTTAAATTATTTTATTAAAATTTCTGATCTTTACTAACATAATAAGATTTCATTTTAAAATTTTTTCTTTTTCATCAATAAGTGGCCAGATTTTGACAAGAGTTTACTACAGCAAATATTACAAAATTCACATTTTTGCTATTAAAAAACATTAATTTGGAAATTCTTGGAAAAAGGAAAGTGGTTGGATTTTGATAAAACTTATTAAGAAATGACTGAAATTATTGTTTATTATTTTTATAAAATCTTGGTAAACATACATTTTTATACACATGTTACCCCCTCTAATTCCCTGAAATTTCTAGAAATTGATGACTGTCACTGAACTTTGGTTATTAAATAAATGCAGAACGCATTGAGAAATATAAAACATTTGTTTTTTTTCTGTTTAAAATACACAAGACAATTTTGCTTACTGGAAATAGTAAATTCCCTTATTTAGCTTTCAACTGAAGTCAAATTAAAGCTTGAAGAAAAATTTTTATTTTCAAAAATTTATTTTATTTTTTATGTATCAAAAATGAGTACAGGTATCTATTTTAAACTGAATAGAAAATGAAGAAATGTTTAAAAATTTATTTATATACAAAAAATAATTTTTGATTTCCATTATATTTAGGCTTTTATTTTTCAAAGGAAACCGAAATTTAAGTTTAAAAAAGACATTGAAATGATTTTGTTGTGGCTCTCTTAGGATGTTCGTTCATCTAACTCACCTTTTCAGTGCAAATCTTAAAGCTTTTCCTAGAAAAACAAACAGGATTAAGTTCTACGCACACACTATAGAATAGAAGAGATGCTTCAAGACTCATCAATTAACTAACACCTTTCTTTTTCCATTGTAGTGAAGCTTTATTTAGTTGAATAAAGCTTAGTATTTTTACCGTTGTTCTGAGTTCATATTTAATTTAGATATATATTAAAGGATAATGTTGTTACTGGATTTCATATTTCATTTCCCCATCAAAAACATTTGGTAATCAATAAAACTTTCAATTTTCAAAGAAACTGCAATTAAAAAAGATTCATTATTTAAAAATAGATCACATGTAGTTTCTGGACTGAAGAAAGGAATTACAGTAAATGGCATAAAAGAAGCATTTGTTTCTAGCTCCAAAACAGTTCAGGTCAAAACAAATGAAATGAAATCAGTTTTGAAATGATTTTTTTAAGAAAATATTGGTAAAAATATATATTTTATTTTTACATATGTGACCCCACCCCAACCAATTAATTCCCAGAAATGTCTAAAAATTCACCATTGATTGCCAATAAACCTAATATTAATTAAATTCAAGAGTCTTTGGATAATGCTTTGGATAAACATTTAATTGCTTTTATGAACAATATAAATTAAGTATATCAGTCTGCATAGAAAATGAATAATGAATTATTACAAGAATTATTTTCATTTTTTTTTTCATTATAATATATAAAAATTCAAAAATATTTAAAAAAAAAATTAAAAATATTTTGATGTATCTGCTTAATAATAACATACATTTTGCCAATTAAAATTTGTTTTTTTTTTAGTTTAGGCCTTTTCCTTTCATACTATGCTGTTTTTTCAGTAATTTTTTGGTGCTACCTAGATTTTTATGTATCAACAATTCCTGTAAGAAAAACATTTGAAAATATTTTGAAATGTTTGAAAAATGCCTCAAAAGAATGATTTATTTAAAAAAAGAAATTCAGTTTTCATTTTCATTCTCTTTAAGCAATTGTCTTTCAAATAAAAGTGAAACAAATGCTAATTTCTTTCAAAGAAGAAGACATTTAATAAACGATTTCAAATACTTTTGCTGTGGGTCTTTTAGGAAATCTATGACAGTTTGTCAAATACACTTTTAAGTTTGAAGCATTTTTTTTATTCATTTTACTTAATACTGCTTTTTAGAGATTTAGTGGAGATTATCTGACAATATGAATGATAACTAAAGAAATTTTTACAAAGCCAGAAATTTTTTATTTTACTTAATGTGAATTAAAGTTTATTAATGATTACTGATTAAATAATAATTTATTTATTAAAAAAAATTCCAAATCAAGGTGTTAATTTTTTGGCTTATTTATGTTATTTTTAATTTTGTTAATTATAGATGTCTATGAAAATTTGTCATTTCTGGTCATCCGTAGCAGCTGTCAACACCATGTCTGTTAACACTTCGTCAAACATTCAATCTAATAAACACGATCAATCGTTAATAATTCATTGTATATTACTTTTTTATGCTATAAATAATATTTGTTTCAGTTCAGATAAATCAATTTCCAAATTTGACTAAAAGTGTCAGAAATCTTTTGAAATATTTTTTAAAATTTATGATTTATGTTTGTTTACAAATTTTTAATTTTAAGATAGGTACCTCCACTAAATTTTCTACACCTAAATTTAAATTGAAATTTTACAAATGAATAAGTTATCTTCAAGCTTTAAAATTAGCTATAATTGAAAGTCAAGAGATTAAATTTAGTAATTCCAGTAAACAAAATACACTGGCGTATTTTAAAGCGAAATTATATTGATTGGAATCTAAAAATTTAAAGCTTTTTTAAAAAAATTTAAAAGTAGCGCCATTTTTTTAATTGATCGTCAGATTTCAAAACAGTAACCACATTCCTGTTTTAAAAATCTGGCAAAAATAAAATATACGTTGCTGACACATTATTAAAGTCAATTTTTAAATAAAAACTAACCTTCATCTGATTTCAAACAATTGTGCCTGCTTACTCTCAGTAAAATTCCCTGTAATTTGTTATCAGATTAGGCAGCCCGAGCCGGACAGCTGGCCACACGTGTTGAAAGATTTGATGACAAGGGGAAGGGGGGCCCCGAAGGCGACAAAAACATATGAATGTAATTTATTATGTAATGGAGACAATCCTTGAATCACGTGACTTTTTAATGCTAAATATCACGTACGAGCCCCAGTACAAATAAAATACAGGCAATCAAAATGCAAAAAATTAAAATGTTTTTAATTATTTTAAAAATTGACGGGGTCAATTATTTGTATTAAGCTTTTAAATTTTCGATTAGTAATTGTAGTCTTCATGCTTTAGTTACATAACCTAGCTGGCCCATTAGAGGAAGAAATTTAATAATAATTTTTAAACTTTTTATATATAATTTTTATATAATTAAAAAACTGAAAAAAAAATGAACATAACTATTGTAAAAATTAATTAGTCATTGAATTTTTTTATTCTTTTCAGACTATGATATGCTTAATTTATATTGTCCATAAAAGCAATCAGAAGTTTATCCACATAAAAATTGGCATAGTTATTGCATTTTTCGCAATTCGAACCTACTTTTTAGAAAGATGGGGACTTTCGAAGAAAATAAAAACAGTGAATCAGCATTCCCCAATGACTACTGAATTTTTTATATTAGTTTTAGAGTGGCCCGCAATCAAATTGTTACCAATTTCTGGAATTTAGTTGGTGGTGGTGGTGGTGGGGGGGGGGGGTAACATAGTTAAAGAAAATATATTTTTACCAATATTTTCTAAAAATTATCCAATCAAAATTGATTTTATTCAATTCTAAATAAGTCCTAAAGTTTTCATCAAAATCCACCCATTATTTGATTTATACAAGAATTTCCTAATTAATGTGTCTTTCACGGCCAAAAAAAGTGCATTGCATAACAATTACGTTTGTTTACTTAATAAAATAGCGGCAATTTGGATATATAGCACTTAACTAAGAAAAAAAAAACTTTCTACAACAATTTCGAACGTGTTAGAAATAATTAAAAAAATTTTTAAAATATTTAAAAAACGCTTTGTTCTATCCTCTTAATGGCAATATAAACTTTTTGCCGATAGAACTTTGTTTTAGTTTGGGACCTTTTCCCTTCTGACTATGCTGTTTTTTCAGCGATTTTGTGGCGGTACCTATGTAAGGGGAATTCATCCAAACACTTGTTAACTTCTAGAAACAATACGACCGCTACAGAAACTTGTTTCGATCCCTATGGAACACCGTACTTAATAAAAATTTCCAAAATTTTATTATTTTTAATTATTTTAAAAGTAAAATGAGTGAATGATTTTTATTAAACTTTTCAATTTTTGATAGGCAATGTGATAATCAATTCTTAAGTAAGAAGAAATTCAACAACGTTTTTATAAAAGGTTTTTAAAATATTTTTAACACTTTTATGAATTATTATAATAAAAAATTAAAAAATAAAAACAATTATTTCAAAATTTTATTAGTAAACGAAAAAATTTTTTTTCTTCAGAGTGTAATGTCCTTAATAATTATTATTTATTCCAGCAATTAAAAGTTTATCAAATTAAATTATATCAGAGATTTATTGCATTTTTATCTTACTCTTCGGAGCAGATTTTTGGCCAGGTTGTCCACTTTAGAATAAAAAACATAGATGATTTATATGCCCCAATGAGTCCTGCATTTAACTAATAAAAAAAAATTTATACAGCTTATTAAAATTTCATGGATTTACGTAGAGGGGGGGGGGGGGAGTAACAGAGTTAAAAAAAATATTTTCACCAAGAAATTTAAAAAAATAATAATTTAAAAAATAATTTCATTCATTTGTGAATGAGTACTGAAAGTTTAATTCAAATCTGACTACTATTTGATTTTTGTGAGAATTTTCAAATTAATGTGTTTGTTACCATGAAAAAAGTGGGTTGTGTCATCATTACCACATAACCTATTGTAATAAAGGCGTAATTTTTTTTTAGCCGCTAACTCAAATAAAACAACATTTTCTATCAAAATTTCGAAAATGTTAGCAGGGATTCAAAATTTTTTAAAAATAATTAAAAATTGCTTTGATCTTTCCTCTTAATAAAAATATAAATATTTTGATGGAAAAAGTTTGTTTTATTAAGTTTATGAAATTTTTTATTTAACTATGCTGTTTCATGCTGTTTTTTAGCGATATTTTGTACATACCTACAACAATTATGTTTGTTTACTTAATAATACTACCTCCACTTTTCATGGGGAAATCAGCATAGCGTAATGCAAAACGCCACAAACTTAACGAAAATAAATTTTTATCATCAAAATGTTTATCTTATTATTAAGATGAAAGACCAAATTATTTTTTAATTATTTTTTGAAATTTTTTTAATCCTTCTAACACGTTCGAAATTTTGGTTAAAATCTTGTTTTATTTTACGTCATCAACTACTCCGAAAAATAACGTTGTTTTTTTTCACGCGTTTTTTCCGTAGAAAACACATTAATTTGGAAATTCTTGTAAAAATCAAATAATTGTTCGATTTTAATGAAATTTTCAGGACTTATTCAGAAATGAATGAAATTATTTTTAATTTTCTGTTTTGTTTTAAATATTGGTAGGAACATTTTTTTTTTCAAATGTATTACCCCCCACTTACTTAATTTCATGAAATTTCGCACAAAACTTTTTTGTTCCAGTGATTTTTTTTTTGGTTAGAAGTAGGAGTCATTGGAGATAGAAAAAACAAAGTCGGTGATTTCCAAATTGACGCGCAAAGAACTTCAAATCTGCTCTGAATTGAAAAATAATAAATCCAATAAATTTATGACATTATTACTTAATTAAAAAAGCTCCTAATTGCTTTTGTAAATAAATAATATTAAGGACAATATTGTCTGAAAAAATTTTTAAAAATTTGATAAATAATGAATTTTTACAAGAATTTTTTTTCAATTTTTTTCAATTTTAATTATAATAATTTAAAAAAATTTTAATAGTTTAAAATCGTGTAAATTTCTGTATTTGTTTGTTCCGATGAGATTATATAATAATTAAGTGAAAAAAAAAATTACGAATCCAAAATTGCAAAGATTATTATTTGTTAGCGGGGCTCAATGATTTTTTAAATAATTTTATTTTGTATTTTTGGGTTCCTTATTTGCATGTACGGTACACTATAAGTGCCATTATTATGTAACAGGTCACGTGATCTAAGAGTTTTGTCCCTTTATTCGACTTATGTCAAATTTTCATTTTACTAAAATGATTTTAGTTTCTTATCTCGTCTGCATACCAACTGGTTATATTTTTGCTCAGCTTTTGTGTAAAATTTAAAATGTAAAGTTAATTTTTCTTTTTTTCATTTACTACTTCACTAAATATTTTTCTTTTATGTATTTACATAAGTGTGGGTCATACCGTAACCCTCGAAATAATAACAAATGAACAATAATTGTTACAATAAATCCCAAATGAGCTTCGGTTCTCCAAAAAAGATATAAACTCAGATACAGAATGCATGGACAGGAGAAGAGAGTAATTAGTAGCTCCCTTGACCCCAAGTCAAGCAGCTTACTATGTTCGCCTACCTTACCTCTCTCCTCTTATCTTTTACTGTCTCAAAAACTACTTACTGACCTAAGGAGGGAATATATCAAAGACATTCCTTAATTCCTAAGCATTAGCGAGGGTCGAGGGTCGTAGTTATACTGACTGAACTTGAATTCTTTTTGTCGTTCGCACTTTTTTTTTTAATGACATTTATTTTGTTAAAGAAAGACGTTTAAAAATGTATTTTTTTATTTTAATGACAGTTATATAATTTTAATAAAGACATTTAAATTTATTTTGAAAATAATGTTTAATTAATTTCAGTTATTATTAAACTTTATTTCCTGCATATTTGAAATTAGGTTTTTCATTTTCTAATTGTTTGTTGAGTAGTTTGACTTTTCAACTGTGTTCACAATTTTTCTAGAAATAGAAAAACGTATTTTCTTAGTTTCGCTTTCAGTTTCATGACACTGACAGTTATTTTAATTTTGATAAAAAAGAAACATTTAAATTAATTTTGAAAATTATGTTTAATTAATTTGAATTATTTTTAAAATTTATTTCCTGCTCATTTGAAATTAGCCTAGGTTTTTCATTTTCTATTAATTTTTTTGTTGAATAGTTCTACTTTTCTTTTCTACTGTGTTCATTTTTTTTTCGAAATAGAAAACTAGTTTTTTTATTTTACTTAATGTTAATTAAAGTTTATTAATGATTACTGATTAAATAATAATTTATTTATTAAAAAATTCCAAATCAAGATGTTAATTTTTTGGCTTATTTATGTTATTTTTAATTTTTGTTAATTATAGATGTCTATGAAAATTTGTCATTTCTGGCCATCCGTAGCAGCTGTCAACACCTTGTCTGTTAACACTTCGTCAAACATTCGATCTGATAAACACGATCAATCGTTAATAATTCGTTGCATATTACTTTTTTATGCAATAAATAAGTAATATTTGTTTCAATTCAGATAAATTAAACTTTCAATTTTCAAATTTGACTAAAATAAAGTGTCAGAAATCTTTTGAAATATTTTTAAAAATTTATGATTTGTGTTTGTTTACAAATTCTTTAATTTTAAGAAAATGGCCGCTTTTAAGAAAATTTTAAGAAATTGAAATTAAATGTGACATTCAAATTTAATAATTTCTATATGAAATACACCAGAATTTTCTAATTAATGGAAATAATAAATTTAATCATTAAGCTTTCATTTAAATTTAAAATGAAATCTTGAAGAATGTTTTTTTATTTTAAAATTTTAATTTTAAAATTAGGTATCGTAAATTTTTGCCGAAAAAGTGGAGGTACCTCGGCAATTTGAATATCGCACTTACGTAAGAAAAAAAAACTTTCTACATCAATTTCGAACGTGTTAGAAATAATTAAAAAAATTTTAAAATATTTAAAAAATGCTTTGTTCTATCCTCTTAATGGTAATATAAACTTTTTGCCGATAGAACTTTGTTTTATTTAGTTTGGGACCTTTTCCCTTCTGACTATGCTGTTTTTCAGCGATTTTGTGGAGGTACCTTCACTTTTTCGGCAAAATACCTAATTAAAAGATTAAAACTTGGATTTAAAAAATAATTCAAATTTCTGTCTTAATTGAATTCACATTTGCTTTAGAATTTTCAAATGAAAGCGAAATTTAAATTCAAATAAGATATTTAATAAATTATTTCAAATGCTTTTCTTTGTTGTTAGTCTTTTTAGGAAATCAGTGACGGTTCGTCTAACTTACCTTTTCAGGGCGAATCTAAAAGCTTTTCATAGAAAAACAAACAGGATTAAGATGCTCGACTCGATATTTCTTTCTCAACACCGACAATATTTGGCAATCAAGAAAACTTCAGATTTTTACGGAAATTTCAATAAAAAAAGATTCATTGTTTGAAAATAGACCGCGTGTAAATGTATGAAAGCAAATAGAAGAAATTACAGGAAACGGTGTAAAAGGAGAATTTGTTCCTTGTTAATCCTTTTTTGTGTACCGTACTTTATTACAATGTCAAAATGACTTTCTTTTAGTTGGTGACACTCCTTCATAAAAAAAACAAACAAATCAATTGGAAGAAGAAACTTTTAATCCTCCAGAACCGATGATTGCTGCTAAAAAAAAAAAAAGAAAATGATTCAGGATATGAAATGGCCACAAAACTCGAAATGCAACATTGCACGGCCAAAATGACTTGAAGCCAAAGCGTAATTAACTGTTTTAGATCACAACAGACAGCGAGACCACGGTTAACATGGATCTTCCTTTATCAGGAACAAATTTATCTGACACCGTTTTGTGGTTTAGTTTTTAACTTTTGTTTCACTTTGCGTTATGGTGTAGTTGATATCGATTCGGAACGATAAATTGGTGGAGCCGAGTTCGAATTCCAGTTGAAATCCTTGCGTCTACATATATACATTATATATAAAACTTTTAAAAATATTCTAAAATTTCTTCCTCCATCTTGTAGGTAGGATGTGTCATTAAAGCATGAAGAATACATTTTAAAATACCTCACAAAAATTGAAAAAACTTTTCTTTTCATATTTTTTATAACCTGTGTTTGGTTTGTATTTGTTGTCGTACATTTCAATAGCCTTTTTTTTGTTTCCTAATACTAACATTGAAATTATAAACTTTTTTTCTGTTAAATACTTACTCTTCTCATTTATTTTATTTTTCTCAATTAGTTGTGAATGTAGGTACCTTGACAAATTTCTGATACCTAAGGGTAAAAACAATTTGAAAAGCTTTCCTTTTCAAAGCAAAATGCAATGAAAAAATCATTTTTTATCTATTTTAGTTTCAAGTTTAGATTTCAACCGAGTTTCCTAATCCTCCCATTGAAATTATAAATTTTTCATTCTGTTAAATTTCGGCTTTCCTATTTTTTGTCGTGTGTAGAATTTAGAAATGTTAATTTTTATAATAATTGTTTACTTACTTTTAAGATTGAAAAATTAAAATTTACAAATATTCCTCCTTTTACAACTACGTAACAGATTTTTTTAAAAATTTGCCAAGAACTTAAAAAATATCCAAAATAATTAATTTGTGAACAAGTCTTGAAAGTTCCATTAAAAAACAAAAATTTGTAGCCCATCATGTCTGATGCATTTAAAGAGATTTTACCTGCAATCCTCTCTGATGCCAGTTCCCTCCTGTCTGAAACATTAACCGTCTCTGCTACAACATCGACCGTCTTTGCTGCAACTCCATTTTGCATTACGAATTGAGTTGTTCAACTGCGCAAATTGTTAGTCCAAAAAATAATGTGACCGTTAAAAATACAAAGAAAAAACTTAGGCACCCTAAGAAGCAGCAGCAGCAGCCACAAAATATCTCAAATAAATGATAAATGTGGTTCCTGCTTACCGTATCAGCAAACTAATTAGGTATATCTTACATACATTGTCCTTAAGACAATATCTTCTAGAAAGCAGCTCAATAACTATTGATAGAATGGTGAGAGAGCTTGGTTTCTTCTACGTAAAGAATTTTAATGCAACAAGTGTAGAAGACTGCACTTTAGTATTTGATTCAACAACACAGGATGGAATACATATCAAATGTGTGTTGTTGACAACCCCAATAAAATCCCATCTTGTGTCGTTGGAACGTCTTCCATGCAGATGTGTACAGGATTACAAGGAGCATTTAATTGATGACAGTTTGCTGCAAGTAATTTTGAAAATTAAAAACTGTTCTACAGACTTGGTTCCAGTCAACCACAAGACAGTAAAGCTATTGAAAAGAGTGGAACATGGAAATAAGAGAATTCCACTGCAATTTACATCCATTAGAATTCATCTTACTGAAGACAAGGAAGGTCCTAAGGGAATGTGAGACATGTACAATGGGAACTGACAATATGAGTGAGTACCTAGCATGGTGAATTATCATGGCCATGAATTCCCACCAGTACAGTGACAAATTTGGGCTTGTAAACAAAAGGAAGTTTTTTTTTGCAACAACAAGCGTGTCCATTGTCCGGAATTCCTTGATTTCGAAGGAATTGGCTGAAGATAATTTTCCATCTTGGTGTAACTAACTCTCCCATTTTTGATGTTTGCCAAATATTCCTAAAGTTGCATCTGCTTTTTTAAGAAGACGATGCTGTTGCTGAATTGCAGGTCCTCGGAATCATGGGAAAAATGTTAACGGGGTCTGGGATGAGTACCTTCTACTCTAATATTAATAGCCAAAGAGACCTCATTGACACCATGAACATTGTCAAGGGGGTCATTGATAATTTGAAGGTACTATCGGAGACCCCCAATATTATCCTTCATTATAACAAGGACTTTGTAAATCCTTTACCAAAGAAGGTCACTGAATCCAAATGCTTATGTCTCCACCATAAGCGATATAATCAAGGCCAAGCAAAACCAGATCAGAAAATTCATCAATAATAACTTGAAGTTGGCAATGATCTACAGCAGGCAGAGGACTGGGCAAAAAAAGATGATAAATCAAGTTGTTGAAGAAAAAATCACAAGGAAGACGAAAGAAAAAAATGAGAAGCAGGAAAAAATGAAACGATTCCTACTGTAAAAAAAACTAAAGTCCTGCAAAAATGTGTCGATTTCTTTGTTGGAGGAAGAATTCCCTAAACTTGCAGGACTGCATTATATACGAAATGGCCAAATGGGCAAAACATAAAACATTTACACAATTGATGGTGGAAACCATGAATATGTTGCCTACATCATGAATTTTATAGATTCATTTTATACAATCTCCTTTATTGATGATGTAGCTGATAGCTGTCAATTGGACAAGTATGAAGTTCGTACCGACAATGTGATGCAGGACCTGTACCTCAAAAAGAAGCTCAGCAATGAGGAGGATTGAAGAGCTAATTTAAAAAACAAAATATTCCTGAATGTCTTTTCTCTTCGAACTCGAGGTATTGCATAAATATATCATGACATAAGCGTGTAATCACATATATATACTTAATTATAACATCGACAATTCTAGAAAAATTAAATTAGATATATTTACCATGTTATAAACTTAATGATAACTTATTAATAATATGGAAAATGCATAATAAAAATATTAATAAATAGCATAATATTTCAGAACTTAGCTAAGTTATTTTAATTTCATTCTTTCTTATAAATTTGTAAAATAAAGCTAAACTAAAATTCTATAAAATATTATATAATTACTGAAAATGTGTTAAATTTTTAATTTTACAAAGTAGTTAAAAAACAAAAAAGAGAAAGAAAATTTGGAAAATTTTATGATTTAAGTAAACACAATTTTGGCACATCTGGCCACCATACTCAGCATTTTTGACAGCTTCCATCTGTCATGAAATCATTTGTCACCTCCAATGACATTGAAAAAAGGACTACTGTAGATAAGAAATTGTTTTCATGGTACATTTTAGTCAGTAAGCAAGTACTAATTGTTTGAAATTAGATTAAGGTAAGTTTCAATTTAAAACATTGACTTAAATAACGTGTCAGCCAGGTATATTTTATTTTTTGCGCGATTTTTAAAACCAAAGGTTGGCTACTGTTTAGAAAATGTGTCAATCAATCAAATATTTTGAAAAATTGAATTTTTCTTTAATCAGAATTTTTTTTATTTCAATCAATATAATTTCTATTTATAATACACCAGTGTATTTTGCTTACTGGAATTACTAAATTTAATCTCTTGGTTTTCAATTAAAGCTAATTTTAAAGCTTAAAGATAACTTTTTAAAATCTAAATTTAGGTATTGGAAATGATTGGAGGTATTATTTTAGGAAAGAAATATGGAACATTTCTATGCAAGATTTTACTTAGTCATTTATTCTTACAACTTTACCATTTCTACCATCAGGAATTGCCTTTTCTTTTCTGTTTTATTTCTGTCTCTTTCATCACCGTGGACTCATCATTTTTATTTGTTATTCTTTCTGATTTTTAGTTGATTTACTGATTCACAGAATAAAATCTTTCATTTTTCAATGAAATGCATGTGTGTTTTTCTGTGAATTCAAGTTTGTACTGGCTTTCCAAGCCAAGATGTTTTTAATATTTTGCGGCACACATGCCTCAAGCCAACATGATCAGCCGTTCCTGCCATTTTCATTTTTCAATGTATTTTCTATAACAAAATAAATGGGCAATATGTTTCTTTATTCATTATTGTTGTTGTTATTTTTTTCAACATTTTTGGGTCATTATACCACCTCCAAAAACACTTAATTTATTATCGCTATCCCTCTGTCTCTATCTCCCCCCCCTCTCTCTCTCTCTCTCTATATATATATATATATATATATATATATATATATATATTTTAATCATTTCACCCCAAGCAAGGCATTCCACTGCCACTATTGCGCTTGGGGCTACATAGGGGGAGATAAATAGGAAGAGTGGATAGATATAGGAAATGTCAGAAGGCGGGTGATAGATAGTTGGGTGGGAAGAGTGTTTGAAAGAATGGAATGTAGGTTGTTAGGAGGTGTCTATTGACCTTACATTTAAACTCCTGGAGATTGTAGCCATCGGGGAAGCAGTCATGTGGAAGAGAATTCCACAGTCGGGAAGTGCAAGAAAAGAAGCTGTTGTAGTAGAAGTTGCGGTTGCATTTTATTGGTTTCACTGTAAAAGGGTGGGATCTAGTTGCTAATCTAGTATCTCGTGCAAATTCGAACCTAGGGGGCACCAGTGATCTAAGTTCATCTGAGCAGAAGCTGTGAAAGTATTTATAGAAGAGACACAGGGAAGCCACGTCGCACCGGTGAGAGAGAGTCTGCTAAGTCGGTATCGATCACATTACAGACCCTCCGCTGTACCTTGTCTAGAAGCCCAAGGAGAATAGCAGGGGCACCCGACCAGATATGGCAACGGTATTCAATGCACGGGTGGATGATAGATTTATAAATGTGTAGGACAGATTCAGACGGTAAAAACCTTCGGGCCCTGCACAGAGAACCAACTTTCATAGCAGCGGATTTAGCAATGGATTCGATATAGTCATTCCACTTGAGGTCCGCTGAAAGTGTGAGACCAAGGAGGTGTAGTGTTTTACTCTCTGGGGAGGCAAGCCTGGTCCATGCTAATAGGAGGTAGGTGCGATTGTCTATGATGATTAATTGAGAGTAGCTTCATTTTAGAAGCATTAAAATTTACGAGCCATTTCTTACCCCAGTCCACTACGGATTGGAGGTCCTTTCCAAGCTCAGCTGCAAGGTTAGCTTTGTCGCCTACACCAGATTTTTGGTCGAGGCGAGAATAAACTGTGGTGTCATCAGCGTACATACCTACTTGGGATCTTATGGTATCAGGGAGATATATTTGTTATAGTAATTTACCCATGCACACATGAATATTTCCAGACTATAAATAAGCAGTAGCTTCTGCTTTGTGGGAGAGAGATCTGTTCCAGTAGATAGCACTGATAGCCAGACCACTACAGTCAAGCTGGTGATCTTCTCATGTCGTATCTGTTTGTACTACTCTGCTTTGTTAATATATTTAACACTATTCCATATTTTGTCTTTATTTCTGGCCCCTAACCAGGCCACAATGTGTGAACATTATGGCAAACAAAACTGAAAATGCAAATGAGGACACACACTGTAGTGAAACTATTTTATGCAGTGTGTCCTTTTCATGGAGTTGCCATTTTACAATTCAGAGAAGTGTATTCTATTAAGAAAACAAATCTGTATTGAAAGTAAGACTAAAAACAAAATTGTCACCAGAAAAATGTGTTTATTTTAATGTTAACAGTAAAACAATGAAAAATTTACCTACTAAAACTAGTAGGTAATTTATCTTTAAAAAGGCCTTTTGGTTATAAAGCAAATCTACAAGAATTTGTTATGAAGACCTGTGTTAAGATCAGGCATGTTATTGATGTTTGAATATTTGCTGATTTCATGGCATTCAAGCAAATCTCATAGACTCTATAGACAATCATTAAATAAACCTACCAATATCTATCTGTCCCAGTTTTAATATTTCATCATTTAGTTATGAGGATAAAAAGTGAATGGCTTTGATTAGTGATCTGTGCCTGTGGATTCAGGGATGTAGCAATACTGACAGCCTCTTATTTATGTTTTTGTTGCCTGAATGTCATGTGACCCTTTTCTCTCCAAAAGTACTCCATAGCGTCTGTTTTTTTACCCACTTCTTTTGATTTGATGTAGGGTGGAGTTGTGTAATTTTATTTTACTTTTTTTTTATTTCTGTTAATATCTATATCTATATCTATATATATATATATAAAAAAAAACAAATACTGTTTAAAAAAGTACGTTTTTAAATTCAAAACTTTTTATTAATATTCTTTCCTATACATATTAAGACAGTATACGTGGACGATCATCACTATATATATATATATATATATAGGAAAATTATATATATATATATATATATATATATATATATATATATATAGGAAAATTATCAAAAAAAATTACCTGCAGAATTATGATTCATTCTCTACCCAAACCCTGGAAGGGTTTTTCCGATATCATGAATTGGTTTAACAAATAAAAAAGGAAAAGCTATAACTTCTCTTAAATTGGAAATTTTAGATTTTTATTTTCTTTCTCTAAAAACCAATGTAGAGACCACTAGTAAGGAAATTAAGAGTATTCTAGAAGATAGAAAATTGATTCTAACGTTTGACCACTCCACCAGGAACAAAGGTCCCTAGCACAAATTTAATGTCTGTATGGGGGCATGTGATTCAGCTTACTAATAATAAAAATAAAATTTAAATTTAAAATTTAAAATCAAAATCATTAAATTTATATTTATATTCTAACATCTAGAAATCGGGATTTAAATTCTAAATCTAAGTATTCAAAAAATTTGCCTTGTGTGGGCACTCACTGATAAATTCCATTCTAAGATTCAGGAGCCGGTGCTGGTGGGGGTATTTCAATATTGAAATTTTTTCCAGGAAACATAGACAGCACCTATCACAAAAATTCCTCGGAATACAGGCTGAACCTATTAGTTTCCAGCTAATTTCAGGATCCAGCCCTTCTTTCATTTTCGAGAATACTCGTGAAAGGGCTGTCTGGTACTTTTGACCGGGGTTCGAAAAAGAATACCTGTGGTTGCAAAGTCTCTGCTTAAAAGGGCTGGCAGACATACCAATATAGGTTCGGTAGTTATTTTTATTGTTTGATGGAGAAATGCGGGCTTCAAAAATCACCTGGGTGGATTTGCATTTTTCCTCCACCGAGCAGGTGTCCAGAGTTACAGCTGCATTCATTTAAAATTCCGGACCTAGATTCAGTATTGCGTAAATTCACCAGAATACCTCTACTCTGGGAATAGCTGATTTTAAGGGTGTACCTATTAAAAATTTTCCGTAAAGGATTAGTTATTCAAATTTTTGTCTATTAATTTGAGAAAATATTTACCAATATTGATAAGGGGTGCTAAAACAAATTATCTTTCTTTTTCTACAGTTTCCTTTACTTTTAGTTTTGGATGATTCGAGGTCTATTGTAGGTTTATTATATGTTAACTTATTCTTATATCTGCTTTTTTGAAGGGCCTTATTGTAAATATTTTTACTTAAGAAAGATGGACTTAGATTTGTTTTTGAAGTTGTTAAACCAGTGTATAATATCCGACGAACTTCTCCAAAGGTTTGGTTGTAAATTCGATAGTAGCTTCTCTACTAGGTTAGCGTCTTCCATTTGATATTTGATATCTCCCTCCCTTTCCATCTTTCTCTTATCTTGTCTCTATACACCCTTTATTTTCCGCCCCTTCCATTTCGATTCTGGCTTGTTTAACCCACTCCTCAACCTATCCTCTTTTGTCTGTCAGGCTAAACATACTATTCCCACATCCCTCCACTTACAAAGAAAAAACCAAAAATAAACTGACCTTAAAAGAATTCTCAAATCTTGACCATTATTTACTTTTACTACCCCACCCCTTTGTCCCAGTGTTTTCTTCATTCTGGAGTCAAACCAGGTCGCTGAGGGGATGTCAAATCTGTTAGTGATTTCATGTCGAAATGTGCATCTGACACTTTTGAATTTTGAAAATTTTGTCTAATTTATATATATATATATATATTTTGAAACAAACATATGGTTGTAGAGGACATATATAGAAAAAATTATGTACATGTTCTAAAACATAATTTATAATAAATATATATATATATAAAAGACTTACCTTAGATGACACATTTTGTTTTCTGTATCATGAACTAGGTTAATTAATCGTATTAAAGGTGATTTAGGGTTAATATCTAGGAAAATTATTAAAAAAAATAACTGCAGAATGATGATTCATTCTCCACCCAAACTCTGGAAGGATTTTTCCGATATCATTACTTGGTTTAACAAATAAAAAAGGAAAATCTATAACTTCTCTTAGTTTTAAATTTAATTTTCTAAAAATGAATATAAATTCATTGAGATATTTGTTTTACTTATTATTAGAAATATAATTTATATTTTTATATATATATATATATCATATAATAATTTCTTTTATATCTACTAATTTTAAGTTCTTTTGTGACACTATCTCCTGCAGGTATATTTTCTTCTGTTTGGTTTAATACAGCGGAGAGAGAGAAATTAATATTAGTATTATTAATTGTGGTTTATTGTAATTTGCGATGTGACCTTATGTAAAAAACTATTTTAATAATATCATATACTTGTAAAATCCGGGGAATAGAACAATTAACTATTTTAATAGATGGGAAAGAAAGGTACAAATATAATTATTCTTCTTTCGTGTTCGAAGCGGATTATTTTGGGCAAGCAAAAATTTTATAAGTAGCCAAAACAAAATGTCAGGATTTGTTTGATGGGGTCAGGCAGGGTTAAAGTCCCCCAACAGATGTTCCCTGAGAACAGAAAATTTGTGGGAATTGAAAAATCTAAATATGATGTAATCGAAAGGAAGTGAGCTCTTGATATTTCATTCATCAAGCCACAGCCCTCCCTCAAATTAAGTGAGTGGAAAACAATCTCATTAGTCAAAGGCTTCAAGTCGGCTAGATCCACCCAGAGGATTGAAGAGGGTTATAAAAATAGAAACTCGGCAAGAAAAATCAGTTGAGTTGGGAGCAAGCTTCCTGACGACAAGGAAACCAACCCCAACACAGACACCGTCACGACACCGCCATTTGCTATTTTTTTAACATCACCTAGAAAATGGACAGCTCCAATTTTAGAGAATACATGAAAAGACCTTAACAACAATTGAAGAGATCTGTTACTTTAAAGAAACTTAGAAAAGACATTCTTATTTTGAAGATTGGAAGCTGAGATTATGAAAACTCTCTCTCCCTCTGGCATTCCGCCAACTGTATTATCATTCTGACAACTGTATTGACTGCTCCTGTGACTAAAAATTTTTTTTTATAGAAATACATTCTTCGTAACACTCCAGGCATGTTCGACTTTATTCATTATTTAACTATTTTTTTGGTGCACAACGCGACTTTCAGAGATCAATTCACGAGGTGCGTAGTAGTCCGTTGTTGCAATAGACGTCTTGAAAACCAGTTTTTGTGATGAGATTATCACGACCAGCAACAGCAACTGAACCAGGTGGCAGTGTCATAATTGGTGCTGTCATGACTGTCGATGAGGACAACCGTCAAAACATGCCAGCCCCGGGCATAAGGTGTAAAACTTAAGTATTAAGACCATCTTAGATTTATTTTAATTTAATTTACTAACAATTAATCTATTATTAAAATTTCATTAAATAGTTTTTTCTTATTAGCCATATAATTTAATGATATAATAAGAATAAAAATGTGACTCTTTTCATGTAATCACAAATAGGTACAAATAACAAAACAAGACAACCTAGAAAAGACAAAAATCTTGTTAGTAGGAATAGAAAGAGAAAAGAGAACATGTGATTCTCTTCTCCTTGAAGTCAAAATAGGTGCAAATAACAAAACAAGACTCAACCAGGTAAAGACAAAAACACAAAAACCTTGTTAGTAGGAACAGAAGAAGAGAATCACATTGTTATTATCCTATAATTAAATTATATGGCTAATATGATAAAATATTTCAAGGAATTTTAATACTAAAATAATTTTTAGTAAATTAAATTGAAATAAATCTAAGATGGCATTATATCTTAAATTATAATTTGATATTCAATTACTTAAAATTAGACGAGAAAATTATATGATGGAAATAAAATATAAATGATATTGCTAAGAAGAAGAAATACAACAGCAATCTCAAGTAATTTATATTCATTATTCGGAAAATAAATCAAATTTAAAACTATTATGGCATTAATAACAAAACAAATGGGTGAATTATGTCTTTGGTCAAAAATAAAAACCAAACTAAAATGAAAAGAGATTTAAGAACAGGAAGTCATATTATAATATACTGTAGTTACATAGTTAATAAGAAATAAATTTAACAACGGGTTTTATATATACTTATCTGTCCTGAAAGCTAAATTGCTAGTCTAGTAAATATTTATGTCTTAGATTTTAGAACCCAAGCAAATTAAAGTCTACAAATTGAAAATGCTGATCCACATATTCCACAAAAATATGGTTTATCTCCAGCGCGAATTCGACTGTTCTTTTTCAAATTTAAACTCTTTGAAAATGCTGATTTATATATTTAACAAAAATATGCTTTTTCTACTGTGTGAATTTAAATGTGTGTTTTCAAGAGAGTTTTATCAGAAGATCCTGAACTGCATATTTCACAAGAAAATTGTTTCTCTCTAGTATGAATGTGCGTTTTCAAGAGAGTATTATCAGAAAATCTTGAACCGCATATTTTGCAAGAAAATGGTTTCCCTCTATTGTGAATTCGAATGTGAGTTTTCAAATTAGAACTAGTTGAAAATGTTGATCCACATATTTCACAAGAATATGGTTTCTCTCCAGTGTGAATTTGCATGTGCAGTTTCAAACAGTAATTTCTTGAAAATGATGATCCACATATTTCACAAGTATATGGTTTTGTCTCCAGTGGGCATCTGCATGTAGGATTTTAAGCCAGATGATTAATGATAAGGTGTTTATGATGATCCAACCTGTAAATAAAAAACAAGGTATCATTAAAAAGGTAGATTTGTGCATTATTTCAAACAGAACATCTGGCCGTCATCAATCATTTAACAAAGTAGAGAAAGATATGATCTCTGTGATTAAGAAATACTTTTATTCTAAATTTTATGCAACAACCAAGTAATACCTGAAAATTCTTCCTCCATCGAGTAGGTAGGATGTGTAATTAATTCATGAAGACTACAATACCTTACAACAATTGAAAAAGCTTTCCTTTTCATTTTTTATAACCTGTTTGGTTTGTATTTGTTGTACATTTCAATAGCATTTATTTGTTTGTTAATCCTAACATTGAAATTATAAACTTTTTTTCTGTTAAATTCCTACTTGCTTCATTTTTTTAATTTAAATTTTTCTCAATTTGTTGTGAATGTAGGTACCTCAACAAATTTCTGATACGTAGGGGTAAAAACAATTTGAAAAGCTTTCCTTTTCTTCTTTTACTTTTTATTTCTCAATGAAATGAAAGCAGAAGGGAATTTAGGAAAATATTTCAATTTTTTATTGTTTTTTGGGATTTTTTTCTTCATTTCAATTTGTTTAGATTTCAACCATCTTTTTTAATCCTACAATTGAAATTATACATTTTTATTTTGTTGTATCCCTACTTTCCTCATTTTTTTATCAATTAATTGTGAATGATTCATAATCAATGGATAAAAAATGAAAAAAGAAGGAATATAACAGATAAAAATATGTAATTTCAATAGTAGGATAAGCAAAGGCCATTGAAATGAAAACATATATATATATATATATATAAAAAAAGCAAAATAACAAAAATTAAACCTTTTCCAATTTTTTAACCTTAGGTATCATAAAATTGGTGGAAACTACATTCACATTTAATTGGGGAGAAAAATGAAGAAAGTAAGAATTTAACAATAAAAAATTTGTAATTTCAGTGGTAGAAATAGCAAAGGCTTTTGAAATCTAATCACAAATTGAAAATAGAAAAAACTACACATAAAATAGTAAAAAAATGTGCTTTTCCTATTACCTTTTGCTTTATTAAAAATTAAATTTAATCTTAGATATTAGGTACCTAAGGTTAGCAACAATTGGAAAAGCTGTCCTTTTATTTTTTAACTTTTTGGTTTTCAATTAAATTGAATGAAAGCAAAATGCAATGAAAAGATCATTTTTTAAATTTTTTTTTTAGTTTCAAGTTTAGATTTCAACAGATTTTCCTAATTCTACCATTGAAATTATAAATTTTTTATTGTTAAATAACAGCTTTCCTCTTTTTTGTCATGTCTGTAGAATTTAGAAATGTTAATTTTTATAGCAATTGTTTACTTACTTTTAAGATTGAAAAATTAAAATTTACACATATTCCTCATTTTAGAACTACGAAACAGATTTTTAAAAAAAATTTGACAAGAACTTCAAAAAAATTCCAAAATAATTAATTTGTAAATAATTCTTGAAAGTTTCATTAAAAAACAACAATTTGTAAGCAAGTTGTAGCCCATCATGTCTGAGGCATTTCAAAAAGATTTCCCCTGCAATCCTCTCTGCTGCCAGTTCCATCCTGTCTGTAATATGAACCGTCTCTGCTACAACATCAACCGTTTCTGCTGCAAATCCATTTCGCATCACAAATTAAGTTGTTCAACTGCTCAAATTGTTAGTCCAAAAATAAAATGTGACCATTAAAAATACAAAGAAAAAACTTGAAATTTTCATTAAAAAACAATTATTATTTTGTATTAAAATTTATATCCATCATGAAATATCTGAAGAGAAGAAAGTTTTCCTTTTCCTTTTTTCATAATAGTAATTTATAAAAATTTAAAAAGGTTTGGGGGTTGGGAGCAGGACTAACAACCCTGCTCCATGAAAAATTTAAATTTATATCCTGCAAAACATTCATTTGTCATACTTCTTAAGAATGTTTTGTTTTAGTGTGTAAAGAAAAAAATATACTTTTAAAATGTTAACATATAACCCTGTAAAAATTCTTTATGGTAAGATTACATACATGTGTACACTTATCTCTGAACTGGAAATGTTTGGTTACTTTTTTTTTCAGCATGTATTTTCATGTGCTTCATTACATGTCCTTTTTGTGAAAATGCCAATCCACATATTTCGCAAGGAAATGGTTTTTCTCCAGTGTGAATTCGAACGTGTGCTTTCAAATTAGAACTTTTTGAAAATGCCAATCCACATATGTCACAAGAATATGGTTTCTCACCAGTGTGAATTCTATTGTGTATTTTCAAGGAAGAATTATCGGTAAATGCTGATCCACATATTTCACAATATGGTTTCTCTCCTGTATGAATTTGTTTGTGCTTTTTTAAATCATAATATCTTAAAAATGCGGATCCACATATTTTACAAGAATATGATTTCTCTCCAGTGTGATATCGAATATGCTTTTTTAAATTAGTTTTAGCTGAAAATGCTGAACTACATATATCACAAGAATATGGTTTCTCTCCAGTGTGAATTCGAATGTGAGTTTTCAAATGAGATTTAAGTGAAAATGTTGATCCACATATTTCACAAGAATACGGTTTCTCTCCAGTGTGAATTCGAATGTGCTTTTTCAAAGCACAATTATTTGAAAATGCTGATCCACACATTTCACAAGAATATGGTTTCTCTCCAGTGTGAGTTCGAATATGATTTTTCAAACTGTACTTAGTTGAAAATGCTGATCTGCATATTTCACAAGAAAATGGTTTCTCTCCAGTGTGAATTCGAATGTGTGTTTTCAAAGAAGAACTATTTGAAAATGTCGATCCACATATTTCACAAGAATATGGTTTCTCTCCAGTATGAATTCGAATGTGCCTTTTCAAATCAGAACTATTTAAAAATGTTGATCCACATATTTCACAAAAATAAGGTCTTTCTCCAGTGTGAATTTTACTGTGCTTTTTCAAATTTAAACTATTTGAAAATGCTGATTGACATATTTTACAAGAATATGGTTTCTCCCCTGTGTGAATTTGAATGTGCGTTTTCAAGAGAGTTTTATCAGAAAATCGTGAACCACATATTTTGCAAGAAGATGGTTTTTCTCTAGTATGAATTTGAATGTGCGTTTTCAAAAGAGTATTATTGAAAAATACTGAACCGCATATTTCGCAAGAAAATGGTTTTCCTTTATTGTGAATTCGAATGTGAGTTTTCAAATTAGAACTATTTGAAAATGTTGATCCACATATTTGACAAGAATATGGTTTCTCTCCAGTGTGAATTCGAATGTGCTTTTTCAAATTAGAAGCATTTGAAAATACTGATTTACATATTTTACAAAAATATGGTTTCTCTCCAGTGTGACTTCGAATGTGAGTTTTCAAATTAGAACTATTTGAAAATCCTGATTTACACAATTTACAAGAATATGGTTTCTCTCCAGTGTGACTTCGCATATGCAGTTTCAAACAGTAATTCCTTGAAAATGATGATCCACATACTTCACAAGAATATGCTTTCTCTCCAGTGGCAGACTGCATGTGGGATTTTAAGCCAGTTGATTAATGATAAGGTATTAATGGCAATCCAACCTGTAAATAAAAGAAAAGAGTATCATTAAAGAGGTACATTAGTGCATTATTTCAAACAGAAATCTGGCTGTCATCAATCATTTAACAAAGGTCAGAAAGATATGATTTCTGTGATTAAGAAATAATTTTATGCAATAAACAAGTAATCCCTTTGTAAATCAGATTAATTTACCTTCAAATTTGCTAATTTTTCAAAAATAACATGTCATAGATGTATATTTTATTTTTGCAAGAATTTTAAAATTGGGAAGGAATTTTTGGTAAAAATGTGTCAAAAATGGCTGAAAGATTTTCATAAATTTTGAAATTTTAGATACCAATCAATATAATTTCTATTTGAAATACTCTGGAGTATTTTGCTTACTGGAAAAAACTGAATCATTTAGCTTTGAATTACGCTAAAATTAAAGCTTCAAGAAAACTATTTTTAAAAATTCAATTTAAAAGTTAAATATTGAAAAAATAAACCATTATTTTAAAAGGCCCAAATTTAATAAGTTTGTATTATCAAAATACATATACTATTATTAGGAGGAAAGATCAAACTACTTTTAAATTATTTTATCAAAGTTTCTGATCTTTACTAATGTAATAAGATTTCATTTTAAATTTTTTTCTTTTTCATCAATACGTGGCCAGATTTTGACAAGAGTTTACTACAGCAAATATAATATTACAAAACTCACATTTTTGCCATTAAAAAACACATTAATTTGGAAATTCGTGCAAAAAGAAAAGTGGTTAGATTTTGATAAAACTTATTAACAAATCATTGAAATTTTTTATTATTTTTATAAAATCTTGCTAAACATACGTTTCTATACACGTTACCCACTCTAATTCATTTCCTGAAATTTCTAGAAATTAATGATTGTCACCGAACTTTGGTTATTAAATAAGTGCAGAATGCATTGAGAAATATAGAACATTTGTTTTTCCTTACAGTTGCTCAGTTTCAGAAAATCTGTTCTAATTAGTGAAAACAAATATGCAATAAAAGTATGCCTTTTTATATACATGAAATTTTAATTGCTTTTAGAAACAATATATATTAAGAATATCATAAAATATCTGAAGAGAAAAATGTTTTAATGAACAATGAATTTTTGCAAGAATTATTTTCATTTTTAATTATAATAATTTATAAAGATTAAAAAATCTTTTAAATTTTTTTCCAATCATCATTTTGTCTGTGTGTCCGTTACCTATAGACTCCAAAACGGCTGAACCGATTTTCTTGAAATTTTACACAGTTGTACTATAAGCATCTGCAAGTGTTCTTAGCTAAGTTTTGTGTCGAGGTACCCCCAATAAATATCGAAAATCAAAAAAATCAGGTTATAGAAGGAGTGGTTTGATTTTAATCAAATTTGATACACTTATATACAAAGACATCAGAAACGATATTCAGAAGTTTTAATGGTTGCAGTCCTAACAATAGTGCAGAAAATTTGATATCGATACCAGGAAATCAAAATCTGACTTATATCCATTCATTTTCTTTCAGTCTACGGTTTCGCTTTAACTGAAAACAACTATTGCTTTTTAGTCTTTCATGTCAACGTCCAAAGAGTCTGAGTTCTAGGACCATGGATTAGTTTCAAAGCTTTCATTACACCCGAGCAATGCTGGGCTATACTTATAGTAATTTATAGTTTAAAATCGTGTAAAGTTCTGTATTAGCACATTTATTGAATATGATATAGGAATTAACTGGAAACAAAATTTATGAGTTCAAAATTGCAAAGATTAATAAATGTAGTTACGCTATTTTTTTTAACAAGTAATTTTTGATTTATTATATTTTTACTTTATTTTCATGTATGGTAGACTGAAAGTGCTATTATTATGAAACGGTTACATAATTTAAGAGTTTTGTTCCTTTACTTAGATTTATGAAAATTGTCGGTTTTGTGCATGCTTGCAACCTGTCATCACCAAATCAGTCACGAATCCGTCAAACCTTCGGTCAGATGAACACGACCAATCATTAATAATTGGTTGTATATTACTTTTTTATGCTATAAGTAAGTAATATTTCTTTTTAAATCAGCTTAAGTTAACTTCCAACTTTCTAATTTTACTAAAATAAAGTGTCAGAAATCTTTTGAAATATTTTTAAAAATCGATAAATTTTTGTTTGTTTACAAATTTTTAGGTACCTCCACTCATTTTTCTGTACCTAAATTTAAATTTTCAAAATAAATAAATTATCTGCAAGCTTTAAAATTAGCTTTAATTGAAAGCCAATGGATTAAATTTACTAATTTCAGTAAGCAAAATACTCTGGTGCATTTTAAACCGAAATTATATTGATTGGAATCAAAAATTTTCTAAATTTTAAAAACATTTATAAAAATTTCAAAATGTCCACCATTTTTCATCGATTGTAAACAGAAGCCAATTCTCGGTTTTAAAAATCTTAGAAAAATAAAACATACCTCACTTACACATTATTTTCTTCAAATTACAAATTTAAACTTACTTTATTGACTTGAAACAAGAAGTACTT